>JAJKFJ010021377.1:0-16617 GCA_027382625.1 Tetmemena sp. SeJ-2015
TTCGCACCCCGAACTTGCGATTTAGCTCCTAGAACACTTTAAAAGGTGTAGAGTGATTTCGTACGCCCCCGGGAAACTCTGCAAAAAAAATTTGAAATTTGACTCACATAAGAAGGACCTAAAATAAAAGTTAAGTGAGCCCTTTTTCGGAAAAATCAAAGTCCCCGGAGACGATTTGCAGATCGTGCGATTTTCGATTCGCACCCCGAACTTGCGAATGCTAGCTCCTAGAACACTTTAAAAGGTGATGAGTGATTTCGTACGCTCGTGAAAACTCTGCAAAAAAAAAGTCGAAATTTGACTCCATAAGAAGGACCTCAATAAAAATTAAATGAGCCATTTTTTTTGGAAAAATCAAAGTCCCCGGAGACGATCTTGCAGACGTTTCGATTTTCGATTCGCACCCAGAACTTGCGATTTCTAGCTCCTAGAAAACTTTAAAAAAGGGGTATGAGTGTTTCGTACGCTCGTGAATCTCTGCAAAAAAAAGTCAAATTTGACTCACATAAGAAGGACCTAAGTAAAAGTTAAATGAGCCTTTTTTGGAAAAATCAAAGTCCCCAAAACGATCTTCAGATCGTGGGGATTTTTGATTTCCACCCGAACTTGCGATTGCTAGCCCTAGAAACTTTAAAAGGTGTTGAGTGATTTCGTACGCTCGTGAATCTCTGCAAAAAAAGTCGAAATTTGACTCACATGAGAAGACCTTTAAGTAAAATTAAGTGAGCCCTTTTTTTGGAAAAAAACAAAATCCAGGAACGATCTTCAGATCGTGCGATTTTCGATTACCCAGAACTTGCGATTGCTACTCCTGAACACTTTAAAAGGTGATGAGTGATTTCGTACGCTCGTGAATCTCTGCAAAAAATGTGAAATTTGACTACATAAAAGGACCCCAAATAAAATTAAGTGAGCCATTTTTCGGAAAAAACAAAAAGCCCGAGACGATCTTTCAGATCGTGCGATTTTCGATTCCACCCCGAAAATTGCATTGCTAGCTCCCAGAAAAACTTTTTAAAAGGTGTATGATGATTTGTACGCCCGTGAATCTCTGCAAAAAAAAGTCGAAATTTGACTCACAAAGAAGGACCCAAAAAGTTAAGTGGCCCTTTTTTTGGAAAAATAAAGTCCCCCGGAGACGATCTTGCAGAGTGCGATTTTCGATTCGCCCCAGAAATTGCGATTTCTAGCTCCTGAACACTTTAAAGGTGTATGAGTGATTTTGTACGCCGTGAATCTTGCAAAAAAAAAGTCGAAATTTGACTCAATAAGAAGGACCCCAAGTAAAAAATTAAGTGACCCTTTTTTGGAAAAAACAAAGTCCCAGGAGACGATCTTGCAGATCGTGCGATTTTTTGATTCGCCCCCAGAACTTGCGATTGCTAGCTCCTAAACACTTTAAAAGGTGTATGAGTGATTTCGTACGCTCGTGAATCTCTGCAAAAAAATGTCGAAATTTGACTCACATAAGAAGGCCTCAAGTAAAAGTTAAGTGAGCCATTTTTTTGGAAAAATCCAAGTCCCAGGAGACGATCTTGCAGATCGTGCGATTTTCGATTCGCACCAGAACTTGCGATTGCTAGCTCCTAGAAACAATTTAAAAGGTGTATGAGTGAATTCGTACGCTCGTGAATCTCTGCCAAAAAAATGTCAAATTTGACTCACATAAGAAGGACCTCAAGTAAAAGTTAAGGTGAGCCATTTTCGGAAAAATCAAAGTCCCAGGAGACGATCTTGCAGATTCGTGCGATTTCGATTCGCACCCAGAACTTTGCGATGCTAGGCTCCATAGAACACTTAAAAGGTTGTATGAGTGATTCGTACGCTCGTTGAAGTCTCTGCAAAAAAAAAATGTCAATTTGACTCACATTTAGAAGGACCTCAAGTAAAGTTAAGTGAGCCATTTTTCGGAAAAAATCAAAGTCCAAGAGACGATCTTGCAGATCGTGCCCAATTTTCGATTTCGCCACCCAGAACTTGCGATGCTAGCTCCCCTAGAACCACTTTAAAAGGTGTATTGAGTGATTTTCGTTACCGCTCGTGAATCTCTGCAAAAAAATGGCGAAATTTGCTCACATAAGAAGGACTCAAGTAAAAGTTAAGTGCGCCTTTCGGAAAAATCAAAGTCCAGGAGAGACGATCTTGTAGATCGTGCGATCTTTCGATTCGCACCCAGAAACGTTGCGCATTGCTAGCTCCTAGAACACTTTAAAAGGTGTATGCGTGAATCTCTGCAAAAAATGTCGAAATTTGACTCACTTAAGAAGGACCTCAAGTAAAAGTTTTAAGTGAGTCATTTTTCGGAAAAATCAAAGTCCCAGGAGACGATCTTGCAGATCGTGCGATTTTCGATTCGCACCCAGAACTTGCGATTGCTAGCTCCTAGAACACTTTAAAAGGTGTATGAGTGATTTCGTACGCTCGTGAATCTCTGCAAAAAAATGTCGAAGCTTTATCCATTTGACTCACATAAGAATGACCTCAAGAAAAGTTAAGTGAGCCACGTTTCGGAAAAATCAAAGTCCCAGGAGACGATCTTGCAGATAGTGCGATTTTCGATTCCCACCCAGAACCTGCGATTGATAGCTCCTAGAACACTTTTAAAGTTGTATGAGTAATTTTGTTCGCTCCTACTTATTTTTGGAAAATTAATTATATTTTAGTATTTGACGACTATGAATTTGTGGATCCTTCAGAGCTACCTTTTTTGTAAGGATGTTTTTGTATAATTTTTTCTTTACTATGTGCTCTTATTAACTATATTCTCATTTCATTCATTAAGCAATGAATTGAACTGAGGTATGGGATTTTTGATGCGATTATTCGTTTTTGAGTTATATTCAAAATTATTTTCCTTTTATGATGCAAATTTTTACTATTTGAGGTTTTGGCTTGGATATTGTGGACCCTTTAGTGCTACCTCATTGCTAGATGAAGGTCATTGTTTTATTTTTCTATATTATTGGCTACCATTAACCGTCTATCAAGTTCATTCATAAGGCGCTGAATCGAGTGGCGGTGGGATATTTATCTTGCGATCACTATTTTTCGAGTTATAGCCAAAATCAGTGAGGACTACTTTTGCCAAATTTAGTCAAATATTTTCTTTTAAAGGAATTTGAGGCTCCCATTGGTTACATATATTGCTGTAGGCAGATACGTGTACTCTTAATCTTGAATAAATTCTCCCACCAACCATCTACCCGGGTCATTTCGACTGCCCTGCACATCTTAAATCGGTTTTTAGAAAAATAATAAATGGAGAGTTATAACTTAATGGCAGTTAATAATAATAATTAAGGGAATTAAAGGGCCCCCGGCATAAATAAGATAGGCCTTGACGTCAATGATATTGCTGTGACGCACTTATCTGACGCACACAAACCTACCAGCCGAATAGGGATATTAAACACGTGGCACCCCCACAACCTCACATTCTGAGCAGAAGCCCCCGGCTTCTGCAGACCATCCAAAAAAACCTAAAAGGAGAAAAAAAATCCGGTAGCTTCGGACCGAGAACAAGTAGCTGCTCCGTAGCGTCTGGCTTCGCTGTCCAGCTGCATGACTGAGTGTTTGCCCATAGATCACATCCCTCCACGCCTAACAGGATTAGGAAGGTGAGTGGGAACCACTCACCTTTGATTATCTCTCCAGTGAGCAGCTCACCACCTTCCCCAGGGCTTCGGCTGCCATTATCCCTTCCTCATTTAAGCACTCACCCACCAGCCAATGGATTACCTAAACAGAGAGCCTTCAGGGAAAGGGCGACCGGCGCCTAGTGCCGGTCGGTTGCGTCCTGAATTTTAACTTTCTATAATGGCAGTTAAAATAATTCACAACACAATCTGCAGCTTTTTCTATAGCTATTTAAAAGTTAATATGGGCTTGCACTTTAATCATCATCGTCGCGCCTCTATGTGAGATATTATTCGAGCATTATATTCTCTTTTCTAATCAAGTCACTTATAAATCTTGACATAGCGGTCCAACACATAGCTGAAAGTTCATAAATATCTTAAACTTTTATAATTGAATTGTATATTATTATAAAATATAAGATAGTTGACTCTCCTTGAATTGCTCCATTTGAATTTAGTTACTAATTTATTCTATTTTAAAAAAAAAATCAACTATAATATGGCTCAAATATGATTGCGTTATCGGGGGTAAGATATTTAAAATGCAGATTAGAAGAAGGTGGCTGGAGGAGTCCGGGTGGCCTACTGGCAACGGTCGGGAATTTGATTTATTCATTATAGGTTCGAATCTCTATATTTCATAAGTTTAATTAATTACGCAATTAACAGATTATCTGATCTCGTTTAAAGAGCGATCCTGTCATCCATCTGAAAAATTTGGAAAAAATCATCAAGAGTTCGGAAATCCCAACCAACATAAAAATCAGAGAGGGAAATCAAAATCAGATGAAATAGACTATGAGGAGGCGAAGTGTGTGATAGCTTTCAATAATTTGTAATAGAGATGAGTTGGAATTCTTCCATTATAGAAATAGAATTAAGATAATAGTAAAAATAATCAGATAATAGAGAAAGCAATAAATAATAAGGGCTTGGGGGAGTTATTTTAATCTCTTTTTTTTACCAATTAACGATCATGCTTTCGTATTCATCCTATAATATAGAATGTGTGTCATTTAGTAATTACAACAATTTTTCTTAAACTAATAAATTATTTGAGTTTTCATTTAATCTATTTATACCCTGAAGTTGGTATAAAATAATAGGCATTCATTTATTTTAAATTGCACTTTTTTTAGTTGAAATTTATTTTGAAATGCAAATCACCTTGAATAATTTTTAATTAAAATTTTATTTATATAATTGAACGTCATGGGTTGACACGAGGCATCAGAGACAGGTCACACCAGTAATGATCATATTTTATTAGGTGATATAAAAGCCTATTATATATTTCTACCCTAGCGGGGTGTTTAATTCTGCTAATAATTTAATTTAATAATTTATAAAATTGAAGTTAAAATATAATGGGGGTGGTGACTTTCCTCGACAGTAAAATTTTATAATGAATAAAGGTAAGAAAAAAATACCTTAATAGGATAATTTTCGTTCATAAATCCGATTTTTTCCATTTATAGAGGCTTGTTCGAACTTCTTGGGCTTCAAATTTTAATCCTAATTCAGTTAGTTAGAGGTCAGCTGCTCCTAAAAAATCTATATTTTAAGATAATTTTTCGCTATTGTAAAACAACTTAAAGTGCAATTTTTAAATAGTACAGCATTTTTATATAGCCAAAATTTAATTCATCATGATTAATGGGATAATGCTGCAATTTTTTAAGCTCTACTTCATTGGGCTTAAAGCTGAAGCATGATATGTGTTCAAAAAAATGCTATATTATTTATAAATTGCACTTGAAGTTGTTTTACTATAGCAAAAAATTATCTTAAAATATAGATTTTATTTAGGGGCAGCTGACCTTTAAAAGTATTTTTTTCTTACCTTTATTCATTATAAAATTTCACTGTCGAGAAGGGCCCCCCCATTATAATCTTCTTAGAGTATTCTCTTTAAGAAAGATTAATTCATAATTTTTTAGAACTATATAGTTATTTTAATGATGTTTTCATATTGAATCAATTTAATGCTGCTTTTATTTCACTAAGTTCTGTAAAGGGTTAAACATAATAATAATAATTTCAATCAATTCTAATCCAGAAAAGCAGTATTAAAAGGAATAAGTTGTGGACCAAACAAGGATCGTCTTTAGTCAGTTTTATCGAATTTAAAAGCTTAATTGTTCAATTAAATAAGTTTCTCTATGAATAAATTAAAGATATTGAATAAAAAAATAAATTTGTTTGCAAGAGAGGAATTAATGAAAAGAAAAATAAAATTTATTGCCGTTGAAATTTTAAAAATGCTTCCTTTTCAGCAGCGCATTATTTTCCAATCAAATATAATATCTATTCAATCACTTTATTCACCTCCACTACACATAGCAAGCTGTACTTAAAAATTTTGCAAATAATTGACAGTCGCTTAATACTCTAAGCGATCTCTCCACATAGATTTGTAAAGTATAAAATTCTTGAAAATAAGTCTTTCTCATAATTAAAATATAATTTTGCTGCTTAACTTCTAAATCATCAATTCATTTTGTTTTATTTAATAATTTATTCTATTTTATAATATATTCTAAAAAATAATTCCCAAATGTTTGTAAATTCTCAACATTACTTGAGTTAATAAAACTAAATGTATTGGCGTCTAAGAATATTTAAATTTAAGGTGTATTACAATATTATAGTCTTAAATCTAATGGAGGAATATAAGTACCCATCAGAAATAAAATCCAGAAGGATTATTTAATACTATTAATTATATTAAAAAATGGCAAGCAGTATAAAATATAAGTGATTGAGAATAATAATAATTCTCTTGATCAAAATTTCTATTATATTAAAATTTTACGAATAATACTGAATTAAGAAGAAACCCTGAATAGGTATATAAAAAGAAGGTGTGTAATAATAAGTATACCCCTTAAAACACTTCCTAATCCTAGTATGCATAAATAGAACTGAATCATCGCTCCATTAAGACGAAGCTATCTTGAGAGCTGAAAGAACTTAGAGGTTGATAGAACCCTGGCTACTATCTAATTACCTAGCCCATCTGCGATGTTTTCTTTTTAAAAAAAAAAATATTACAGAGGCTTTATCTTTGAGTTTAATTAAGATTTAGAGATCAAATACTGCTATAGATATAATTATCTCAGCTTCTAACCTAACTGGTCAGATTCATCTGAAAAAAAAAACATATGCCATATTTTATAAGCAATGAAGGCATGATTTCATTTGAGGCGTATATTAGCATTAAATTATTTACTATTTTTTGAGGTAAAAATATGATTTATCTGAAATCATAAACCTCGACTTTCAAAGAAAATTATAAAAACTATTCTCTAAATTTTCTTTCCTAATTTTGGCTAAAAAATATTTTGAAAAAATAAATGAGGGATTTACGCACTTTGGTTCCCGTTCTCCCCAATTTTTTGATAATTAGAGGACGGTATCGCCGCTGCTCTATTAAATTAGTAGCGTTTTCTGGGGAGTAGCCAGGCTTCAATTTATCCAAATCTAGAACAAAATAATGCAAATTTCTGAGATCCTGACTCTGTCTGGACAAGTCTAAGCTCAAAGTACTTAAGTTTGTTCGTAGATAGTAAGAGAGGAGGAAAAGATACCTTGGTCTTAGAAAAATCGAGGAAACCTCAAACTATTAGATGAAACCTAAAAATGGCATAGAGAGGATTAATACCAAAGAAGATGCCTTCTTAAATACTATCTCCGCAAGAGATGTAAAATCAATACCCAACAACATACCATAATATTCCTTACTAATTCGCCTTGACTATTTACATAAAGATATTTAAAAGACACCAAACCTTAAAATATTATAAGAAGAATAAATTTTGTATGTTTAGCTCTTTATAAGAATAGAATCAAGATTAGATGAATAAAATCATAATAAGTCTTATAGCTTGATACATAACTTTAAAGTTTTGACCATAGTTAACTTATTAGGAATAATTCAGAGTGAAATTTTTTAAGCCCTTCATTTTAACCTTATTCTTTGCATGTATCTAAAAGACAAAGATGTAAGTAAACCTTAAGGGTTTTATCTTATTTTAAATAATTATTTTGGTTTAATAATTAGCCGATTAAATTCGAATTAACATTATTTTACAATTGATATACCTGAGAATCTAAAGGAAAATAATTTTGAAACAGATTCGCTCCTTGTTCTCTTATCTTCCTTTCTCTATTATAAACCACTTTATTTCGTTAATTTTTAAAAGAATGGCTGCTCCTGACGCTCTCCAACTCCATCAGCAAAAAAAAAACGCAGTTTGCTCAAGCTAGCACGGGAGCTCGACCCAGCCAGTCTGACCTCCACGACTCCTCCCAGTCAAGCAGCACGCAGCCAGCCACCGAGGCCGACCTCAACTCAGCCGACGGGGGAGCTGAAGCTCCGAACTCCCTCGACCATCTTTAGCTCTCACCCTCGGCAAGTCCGAGCGACCTCACCCAAGGTCAGTGAGAGGGTCGAGCCGCCGACTGAGTTGAGGTCGGCCTCGGTGGCTGGCTGCGTGCTGCTTGACTGGGAGGAGTCGTGGAGGTCAGACTGGCTGGGTCGAGCTCCCGTGCTAGCTTGAGCAAACTGCGTTTTTTTTGCTGATGGAGTTGGAGAGCGTCAGGAGCAGCCATTCTTTTTAAAAATTAACGAAAGAGAAAGGAAGATAAGAGAACAAGAAGCGAATCTATTTCAAAATTATTTTCCTTTAGATTCTCAGGTATAATAATACCAAAAGAAAATTTTTCAAAACGAATAAGATGCTATTTATTGAGTTTCACAAATGAATCAAAAGTACATTAAGAAAAAATTATAAGTAAGATAATTAATTATTTAATTTATGTAGAGGGAAGGATCAAATGAGTACAGTTAAACTAAGGGTAAAGAGAATTCAAGAGATTCCTAAAATTTATAAAGAATGGAAATGGCAAAATTGAAGATTAAGGAAACTAAAGCAAAGGATAAGGAAAGATGTTCAAATATAAATAGAGAATGAAAAGAAATTAATTTCTAAATTTTCTTTTAATAATATAATTTTATTTATAGTAAATATTAATAAATATGCTAAATAATACTAAGCAAATTAGCATTTAATCATAGTAATCTAGGAAGGGATATCCTTCTCATATTCTCTGAATTTTATACCTTTAAGTGCTTCCTCTATCTCAGATAACTGAGTGGTAGGTTTCATTGGTTGCATGATTATTACTCTCTAACTTTTTCAAAGGTTCTGATATCTTGTCTATCTTACAATGTCTTGTTGCGAATTATATTGCATCATCTTCACTTTCACACTAGTAGTATTCCTCTGGTTTCATATCGCATTCAAGTATGGTTGCAACTATAGACCAAATGTCCCACTGCACTGAACCGTTGAGCTAAGTCTGTCTCTATGGGAAGTAATGTTCCTTGCACCGATTCTTCCTCAATGTTTTCTCTTCTTACAACTCTGTTGAAGTCTATGACAGTTGCTCTGACTGGTTCAAAGTTTATCATGATGTTCTCTGGCATGAGATCTCTGAATCCCAACTCATGCAAAGCCATTACCCCTCTAACGAGGTCAGTGAGAATAAAGAAGTATCAATCGTATAAAAGTAGATATAAAAAATAATTGATTTTGCATTTATTACTGGAGCCCAATGAAGAATAGAGCTGATTAGTTTGAAGACGCCTCTATTGTTTTGCTGCTAATAATTAGGTCTTTGGAGCCAACTTCCTTGAGTCGGGTATTTTGCACTTACTCTGTGATTAGAGCAGCGACTGGATATAGTTATTCTACATTCTTCAAAATATGTAAAGCTGCTATTGTAGGAAAGACTTCTGAATAACAAGGACCTGCTCAATCTTCTAAGCTTAACTTCGAACAGCTTTGCTTCTTATTGAGTGACAGCACGCTTGACTTGCAGAAGCACCTCTCACTTTCCTAAAGATGCCTGTAATTTCACCGCCGCTTCCCAGAACTAAAATTGTCCAAAACTGCTCTCCTCAGAGTTTACCAAGTCCACGGAGTGAGGTATAAGGTGACTCGAAGTAATTATTACATAAGTGAGAGACGCTGCCAAGAAATCAGGAGGACATAACTTTAAGTTTACTCTGAAATGCAAAGCTTGCAATCTTCAGCTACTTTTATTGTCTATTTAGACGAGACAATCTTCAAGCCCTACAAAGCTTCAATTAAATCATGGGCGAAACCCTACTCTAATCAAGTATTGCATAGAGAGGGATTAAAGCTTTCAACTTAAGCAGCCTTGGTAATTATTAGCTAAAGAGAAGGACTAGAAGGGTTCATTATAAAGAGAATGTCTATCAAAATTGAAGACTTAGTTGAGGGGTTAACAAGACTTCGGGCTAAGAATCCTCAAGAGAGAATCGCAGTTTTTCTTGACAATCTAAGGGCTCACCATTCTAGAGCTGTCAAGTCATCTTGCGATAAGCATCATATCGAACTTCTTTTTAACGCCCCTTATTGCTCAGCTTTTAACCCAATTGAAGAAGTATTCTCTTAAGTGAAGAGATAATATAAAATCTCTCTTGCCCAGGCAGATTTCAAGATTTCTCAGAGAGAGCATGAGAATATAGTTTCTCGATCAATTCGCTCAATTAAGCAGGAAGACTGTTAAAAGACAATAGCAAGAGGATTGAGATTGATGAAGCAATTTGTGGATGAAAGAGTTTGATTAAATTTAGGCTTTAGTTAACTTAAATTTAAGTTAAATAGTCAATGGTCAGACAAGCAATCTCTTTGCTGGAGGAGACCTCATAATTGACATATCAATGTCAAACTGTGGTTGAGTTCTCATTTATTGTGCTGCCTCTTAGTTGGATAACTATGTTTCTGAGTAAGAGCACCCTAATTCGTATCTTTTCCTCTTCTTTTATTAGCGTTTGCCTTGTGATTTCACTTTGAGGAGAGCGAGAGCTCTTCCTTTCTTTCCTATACATAAGTTTATGTCCCTAATAAATTTACTTGAAAAAAAAGGCATCGACTCCAAGCTTCTGAGCATCTCCTAGCTTATCTCAATTGTATCAAGCTTTTCTTCTTCGATTTAGCCTGCCACTCAAAGCTGTTGCTACTGCAAAACTAGCTTTTGCAAGTAATCTTCTCTGAGAGTACCAAGAATAGAGAAAAAGAATTGCCTCTCCGGAAGCTCTGACAAATCTTCGTAGTAGTTAAGGTACCTAAGAAGTTCTTTGTCGTCTCTCACTTATGAAAAAATGTTAGCAACGGAGAGCTCTGGATAGTTAGGAACATTCAAAGAAGTTATCTCTGACGTTTTAATAAGGAATTTCTGCCCAGAGAGCACGTCTTTCAGAAATCGCAAGCTGGTTCTTTTCTGAGAGGGTAAATGAAAGCCAGCTATATTGTGGATGGGAGATCAAAATTTTTCTTACATGAAAACTTAAGATAAGAGTAGAGATCTGGTTTTCGAACTAAATCTTAACTCTAGCTACTTCGTGCTTACGAGATGAGTCGAATTGATACTCATTTAAGGTCTAAAGTTTGAGTTCATTTAGTAGCAAGCTAGTTCCTTCAGGCTTTAATTCCTATTTAATAGATTGTGTAATTAATATAGTTATTGTACATAAGTAGTAATTGAGCTTATGTACCACATTAAAGTTCTATTGAATTAAATTTCTAGTCCAGCTCTTCTTCTTGGGACTTAAGTTTATGTCCTCGAAGATTTAGAAAGAATCCAACTTTTTAATTGAAGTAGTCTTAAATTGGATATTTTAAGCTAAAAATGAGGTCTTAAATTGGATGTTTTTTTCTCGATTTTTTAGTCTTAAATTGGTTATCATTAATTGAGTTCTTCTAAGAGCGAAAGGAAAGTTGATTGATAAAGAAGAGCTCTAATAAAGCTCATGATTAAATTGGGTGACATAAGTTTATGTATTAATTAATATATTTAAAGCTTAATATGCAATAAGCAGAGCAACTCAAAACTCCAAGCAGTGTAATTGGCTGCTCAAATCAAGACTCCTTCTCGACGAGCTTTATATTGAATGAGGAGTAGAAGGCACTCATAGATAAATTTTACAACTCGAATCTAGTGAGAGAACAAGAAGGATATAAAGAATGGCTTAAGCAGTGGGAGTAAAGGAGATCATATAGAAAAACAAAGATTTCTAAAGAGCCTCGCGAGTTTGCTAAATGTGGAATTTGCCAAAAGATTTATAAGCCCAAAGAATTGAGACGCCATTTCAAGGTGCATTCTTGATCCTAAGGGTCCTACTAATAACTAAAACAAAATGGTAAATACCAATGCTACAATTGCTTTGACAAGGAGCGAAGCTTTTCTAGTATAAAAGAACTAAGAGAGCATCTATCTGAGCATTCTATAGAAGATCTTTGTAGTTTTGGCTATAGTCCACTTTTTATTGAGTCACTTTAAACGAATTCTAAGGAATAAAACAGCGGGACATAAGTTTATGTACCCGAAATCGAAGGCCCCAGCTAATTGATGGATTAAGCCCCTGCTTATTTCTTGTAACCTAATTGGAAGCCTTCATCATTCAAGGCTATTTCACCCTTGATGAGTGATTCTGAAAGTGAAATTAATGACTTTCACACAAGTCCAAGGATTTCGTACTTCAGCTGTCAAACTAAACTTGTGGGCTAGGTAAATCTATATTAGAGAGAAGTCTAGATAAAACTTCAAGCATTGGATGTAAAGTTTACAAATCATTACGAGCTAGAAGCAATGATTAATGAAATTTCAAGACAAGGCTAGCTCATTTTACAGGCACCAGAAGCTGATTTAAAAGATTAAAGCAACTATATTTACTTCAGCAAAGAAGAGCTGCGCAGTGAAGCTGCTAGTATTATGAGAATTTTTTATGATTTCAAAGCAAGTCACTACCTAGTCTAATAAGGGGTTTAAGATGTTGACTTGATAATGAGAATCCATTTAACTGAGAATGATATTCATTTTGTGTACTGAGACTATGATTACACTTTTGCTCAATTTGTAAAAGGATCTCCTTTGGAATAAATGTACATAGAAGTGTTGACTCGAATGATTGAAATCGTTGAGGAGGTTCACAAAGCAGAAGTAACTCACAGATTACTAAGCCCAAGCTTTTTTCGAATCAAAGGCCCTTCTCCACCTAAAGTATTTTTGTCCAATTTCGATTATGCTTAGATTCCTGGTTAAGAGTCGCTTTATTCTAGCATCTCCCCTATAATATGGGTTCGCCATCGTGAAAAGGAAGAAGTCAAGAAAGGAGAGGCATTGCTCGATATATATTCAATGGGGCTCATAATAGCCTCTTGCTTTTTTAAGGAATCATTGCTTGAATTGACAACGAAATTGGGTTCTGTTCAAGGAGTTCTGAAATCCCAAATCGTTCAAAAAGGGTATAATTGCAATTAAAAATAGTTAATCAAATAACTAGCTTACTTCAATCAAAACAACTTGAGCTTGCAGTCATTACTAAAAGAACTGCCAAAGCTCTTTTGATTTACATTTTGGATTAGAATTAATCTTTAAACTTATTAAAGAAAAATTCTTCATGAATAGCAGTAAGCTAATACCTGATGCGCCTCGTGCTGAGAAATTTCTTGTTATTTGGAAGGCGAATGGCGATGAAATCATATCGATAAGAACACCGGGGCAAGATGGAAGAACGTACTTCAAGTTTTTTTCCCTCGCTTCTCTCAACATGTCAGTTCGTTCGGTTTTAAGTTTCTTTTTTCTTTAAAGGGATTTAAAAAATTTTAAAACTTTTTTTTTTAAAGGGGGGTTTTTGGGCTGAATAGAAATATTTTTTAACAATTAAATTACAATAAGGTTTAAATCTTTTTGACTCCTGTTTTTTTTTTTTAAATTTAACACAAAGGTTAAAAAACCCCCAGGGCCAAATTACTTTCTTCTTCCCCTTCTTGCTTCCCCTTTTAAAAAGTTTGAAAGGGGGTGGGTATTGCCTCTTAGCTGGCCCATTTTTAAAGTTTTTTTTACCCTAAATTTAACGAACTCAGCCATGTCTTCTTCCCCTTTGGGGTTTCAAAAAGGAAAGCAGAGTGAGGGGTTGTCTGCTCACAAGTTTGAGAAAGGGAAATAGCAAACCCCCCCATTTTTCAAATTTGCTTCATATAGACCCCTTTGGGTTTTGACTGCTCATTTGGACTTCCTTGATATCCCGCTTGGGGGTTTTGAGGATTTTTTAATTCCCCGTTAAAATTTTACTCGATTAAAAATTTTTCCCCTGAAACAAGGGGAAAGCTTTTCAGGTGCGAGAGCTTAAACGCCCAGCGATTTTAACCCAAATTTCTTGGCCTGAAAATTTTTAAAGTACGGGAGATCTCTTACTCGATTTTCAATTTCAGAAGCTCCATTTTTTTTTTTGGTTGTTTTGTCCTAAAAAACTTTAAATTTTAAAGCTTGTGCTTGCTAAGGTTGTACTTGTTTTAAACCATCTTAAATTCCAAATTTTTAAAATTTTGAAGACCCCGAACACAAAATTTTATTATGTTTTGCTGTTGCCTAGGTTCCAGGGGCAATCACGAGAACATCAGAGTGCAAAAATGTTAGTTATTGATGTTTTTTCAATTTTTTTTTTTTTTTTAATTTTTTAGATAGCTCCATATTTTTTCTCTTATTCTGCTTGATTTTTTACGAATTAAGTTCAAAACGCATTTTAGTTAAGGGTACAATTTCCGTTTTTGGGAACCATGGGTTTGTAAAATTGATCCCAAAGGCTTTAAAAAAAGCTGCCCACTAATTTCATTCAACGCGAAATTTAACTTCTACTAATTAAATTTTTGCAACTTTTTGTATTTTTCTACTAATTAAGTTTTAAATAAAAATTAAAATATTAAATTTTAAAGGACCACCAAATAAAAAAAGGAGCTCCATTTTTCACAACTTGAAACCTTTATTCGCTTTTTTCCTAGCTCTATCTATTTCAGCTTTGTCATCCTATAGGTCTCACTATTTAAAAAAGTAAACTTTAGGGTTCGTTCGGAAAAACAATAATAAAAAACTTTGATTTTTTAAATAGAAAAACAAATACTCGAGTAAATGGGGAAAACTTGGAAATTTTTTAAACGAATTTAAAAAGTGGGGAAAACGCAAAATTTTTAAAACAAAAAGGTTCCGAAGCAAGGAAGACCCCAACCCGGTACCCCCACTTAAGGGAAAGGGAAGAAGCTTTTTCATTTTGGGAAAATTTTAAAAACTAATCTTAAATTGGTTTGTTCCTTCCGGGCAATGTAAAAGGAACAAAAATCGAAAAACAATTCTTTGCTTTTATGAGAAGAAGCTCTCCAAAAACCCAAAGAGTTCAACATTTTTAAAATTTGGGGATTTCCCCAAAATATCCTGAGACCCCAGTCACTAATATGTATGACATGCGATGGGGGAAAACCCCGGGGGTTGCTCTATTCCTTCCCGCAAGGAACAACTCTCAAGAATTTTTCCGAAGAAGGTTTTTTTTTTGGCCCCTCCTTTTCTTCTGTACATGCCCGGTAATCAAAAGATCATTTTGGTGCCAAAGGAAAAGATTTTAAGTAAGGGGAAAGACCCAAAGAACCAAAGGAAAAAAGTTATCAGCCCACGAATGGTTTTTAGGCTTTTAAAAATTTTCTTCTCTGTAAGGGTTTTGGGTTTAAATGTGTAGAGCCCCGGCACTGGCCCCTTAAAAGGGGGCGGTATTCAAAAGCACGGAAAAAAAATAAAAAATTTTTTGGTGTGCAAGCGTCCCATCACCTTTTTACCAAAAATTTTGGGGTGACCCAGATGCACATAATGCGGGAACGATTTGAAAATGGGAAACTTAAATTAAATAACGACTAGCCCTAATTAAAAAAATTTTTTTATTTTTTTTACTTCAATATTTTACTTAAGTTAAATTATCCCTTCAAGTCATTATTAAGAGTCCTTATGAATTATATTAAATAAATATTTTAATTCGAAGTCAATTGTATTTTAATGAATCCAATGAAGTTATTTTTTAATATAAGTTTCTCTCTGCTAATTTTGTGTAAAATATAAATTAAATATAACATATCTTAGAGAATAAAACAAACCAATTTTAAAAATTTTCTTTTCAATTTTTAAAAATCCCTATATTTTTTCCTAAAACAAATTTTCTTTTAAATGTTTTTTTTAAATTTAAAAATTTCAAATAAAAAAGAATTTTTCCCCTCAAAAATTAAGAAACAAAAAAGGTAATTAAATGCAAATAAAATTTCCAAATTTTTAAAACTTAAATATTTTTTCTATTCTTCTATAATTTTTCATTAAAAATTATAAATTTATAAATTAAATTATATTTTTTTTCTTCAAAAATTTGGTATTAAATGGGTGCGCATACACACTAGTTTTTTTATAAATAGGAACTCGATGTAAAAGATGACTAGCACTTACAAGATGACTAACAACTCAGAGGTCATAATTAAGCAAGCTTGGATAAATATGCGAATAATTCTGTTCAGGTTTAAAAAACCACAGCAGAGTACTTTCATCTGAAAAATGAATTTTCTCAAAGTGCCAAGATTAAAATTTCAATTTTTATTTAGAATTTAAACAATAAAACTTATAGAACTCAATAATTAATACTAATAAATATAATAATTAAAAAAATAAGATAAATATGAATTTTCGTAGAAGTAGAAGAGATTATATTTAGATAAAGAAGTTCTATTATAACCTGAAGTACCAAAGTAATAAACACCAAAATATTATAAATGATAACAATTTTGAATAATCAAGATTTTAATATTATTTAAAATTTAAATTAATATCGGAATGTAGTTGAAAATAATAAATACTTACCTATAAAATGTTGGCCGTTAAATTATGAGTTATATAGTTCGATGTGAGGCTTGCCTGAGTTTTTATTGGGATCTAATATGAGTTTGTTTTGATACCATTACTAAATGAGTTCTCTATGAAGAGATTTTGATGCCTCAATCTCTGAATCAAGAAATTAGACAAAATTAAAACATTTTTGACCCAGATAACTCCATACAGAGGCCTCCTTCGAAGATTTTGAAAC
>JAJKFJ010021378.1:0-15787 GCA_027382625.1 Tetmemena sp. SeJ-2015
TGTCGATCTGAGTCCAATTATTCTGGCACGGGTCTAATATTATCCTGCATATAGGAGAAGACTTTAAGTGTCTGAGCTTGAATTAATTTCTCCAATTTTGACTTCACCCTTGATTCTTACAATAGTAATCCTTTAAATTGGCAATATTTTCAATTAAAAAAAAAACTTCTCTGAAATTATTATTACATTAATATTTTAAATTCATCACGAAGACATACTATGAGGAAAATGAAATTGTTCTTCCATACAAAGAAGTATAATCGCTTCCAAAAGTTCATTTCTAAAATAATACTAATATAGCTGATAATTTAATAAAAAAGAGAATTAAATTAGATATTAAATTAAAATGGAATAAGTGAGTGGCAGTTTAAATGTGTCCAATTTAGATAATTATTACACCATTCAATTCAGCAAAGAATTCTAAGAACTTTTTATCCTTGCAACTTTTGCGTGGGAGCGCTCTCCAAAGAATTAAAAGCGACACAATTTTTATTCAATTTCATATTTGAATTAATTAATACTGCGCACATCATATCTCGTTACAGAGGGGCTGAAGAGATTATTAAAAAAGAAAGTCATCTTAGTTTATGGCAAGCTGTCGAACTAGCTGTAGATCAGAGGATGAATCAGTGATTTCAACTGCCACGAAGTTGCAACTCCCATTTATTATTTTAATCATTCTCCGATTTTAATTTAATTTTCTACTAAAATAAATCTAAGCAATAATCATTTTCAATAAAATTATTTAGTTAAACTAAAAGTAAGAATTGCATTGAATTTAAATAAACACTGAAATAAATCTAAACATGAATCAAAGCAGGCTAATCAAACTTAAAGCAAAGTCTATTTGCGCATTAATTTTTTGACCTCTAATTCATAATTTCCTAGGGATAAGATTTGTGAAGCAAATAATACTTGCTTTAATCTTGACTTGAATTATTACTGATTTAGAGTGTATTTTTGCTTTAACATTTTATTTTTAAATCAAATTAATTGACTTACAATAGAATATTGGATTAATTTTTAGTCCTGAAGAATATAAACTTATAGTCTTTGTCTAATTTCATTATATACATCTCCATATTTAACTTTAAAAAATATTTTAAATATTAATTTATCAAATATTTATGAGGCTAAAGATTAAAAAAATATGTATACTAAAATAATTTTACATTTTTTTATAATTATATAAGTGATATTTAATAATTCAATATGCAAACTTAAAGAATTATTCTTCATGTTAAGTTAACTGGAAGTTATATGAGATATTTTATATCGCAAATTTCCTGATAATTTTTATATTGATAATTTTCTTAATTGTTATTAATTATTTGATTAATTCTTGTTACTTTTAGTTTTTATTGATTTAATTTTATGAGAATTTGAAATCTTAACTATATCTTATTTTCTAAAATGAAAAATAAGACATGGCTACTTATTGATTTTATATTTTTACACATAAGTAGAATCGAGAAATTTTTTGAAGAAAATAAGCATAAAAAATATACTTGAATTTATATCTTAAAGTTCAATTTACTTATTTGTGACTATAATTCTTTTAAGGAATATTAAATTAATTAAATATTTGGTCCTCTGGTCAATACAGACAAACTATGAGCTAATTTAATAGTGAAAAAATAAAAATAATATTATTTATATCATATCATTAAAATATACAAAAGGAAATATCATATAATAAAAATTATAATTTAATAGTTAAAGTATGTGAGGATCTCCCCTACGAGCCAAATCATAAAAGAAGATTATGTTAATTCATTTCTTTTTCAGCATCAGCGATATTATAGGTAAAAATTTAATTTTAAGGGGAGTTTCCATAAATAAACTGAAAATATATTAGTCATTTTCTAAATACACTTCAAAATGAAATACATATACGATAATCACATTTTAGAAAGAGTCAATTTAAACTTTTCTATTTAGGATATTTAAGGTCCTTGCTTTGCCAATAATGCTTACATTTACGATAAAGCCAGATGGTACATTATAAATATTTGATTATTTTATGCAAAGAATGTGGGAAGACAGTGAAAAATTACTTTTTGCTTGAGCATCAATTCATTTTTGACTATTTTCTAATAGAACTTGAAGTATAAGAACTCCTCATTAAAACATCTTGATAATATGTACTTAAACTCTCTTACGGATCTTAAAGCAGAAGTTAAAAAAATGAGGACAAGAAGGACTAGCCTTAATTTTTAGACAAGCTATTCCTGTTGGATTTCTCTTGAATTCAAACCTGATCTTGATGGGAAGATTTCTTTATTATATGCCTAAACCTTAACCTTAATTTTTGTAGTTAATGCAATTTATTTTCAGGACTACTTAAAGATTTCAAAATCTCCAATAAAATCTATTGCTGTCCTAAATTATGCATGTCAAGTTTTTAAAAAACCTTGATGCCTCTATAAAGAAACTATGCTTTTAAAATATTTTAAGAAGTAAAATTGATTTCTTATTATTTTCTCTTACTTGAAATAGTTTTGTAAAAATTATTATAAAATTTTTAATATTTATATAATAAATTATGTTAATTAAAATCTCTGTTATTATTATTGTAAATTAATATTTTAATAATTCAATAAATTTAAAAAAATTTTCCCTTTTAAAAAACCCTGGGGAAATTTTTAAATTTTTAAATTTTGGGGTTGATAAAGCTAATTAAAGCACTTTTGAGATTTAAAATATTTTATTCCCCATTAGAAGCTGATTATATATTCATCTTGAGGTAAAATTTTAAAAATAAATATAAATTTATTAAGATACAGATTTTTTTTTAAAATTAATACCTCTTTTATAATCAATTTTATCTTTTTTATCAGAAAAAATAAAAAATATTCTTTGATGTCGCGGTTAGTAAATAAAATTATGGTATTTAACATATTATCTGAAAATGTAATATAAATTATCATTTTTAATACTCACAAGTTGCCTAATCGAACTGATAATCATTAAGGTACAAATATTGGCTCTAGTCTGTTCTAGTGGTGAAAGTCTTTCCCTTTGAGTACTAACCATTAGGCTTAAATCGATAAAATGAAATGGAATCAAGATAAGAAGTGGAAGTATATATCGTAGAATTTTCATATATTTTAATGACCGTAAACAGTGTAGATATAAAGCTCTTAAATTAATTATGATAAAATTAAAAATAATGCTTAATTAAAATAACTAATTAAAGGATATTTCAAGTTTTTGAGAAACTTTCCCAAGGTTCCAGAAAAAATTCTTTAATACTATTTTGCAGATCGTAGAATAATTTAAACCTCGAATTTACATTTTAACTTTCAAAGAAATCGATTCTTAAAGAGAATTTCAAGTTGTTAATTTGCCAAGCTTGAAAGAATCTCTTTTAAAATAGTTAAGTATGAACTTCAAATTTATTGCTTTAATTCCAATCCAAATTCTGCTGTGAAATATTTTGTTAAAAATATCACTTGTTAATATGAATAAAAGTATTTAGATTTAAATAAATCAAAAATCTAAAGTTAATTAAAATAATTTAGATATAGTCATTTCCAAAATACTAAAAAAAACAATAAATTCAAAAAATTATATAAAATTATTTATTTCTAAAGGGGAAAACATAAATAAAAATTAAAAAAATTAAAAAAAAAAATTAAAGGAAAGAAAATCCCCTCTTTTTAAAATTTTAAATTTTAAAACCTTTAAAATATTTTTTTAAGATCCAATTGTTTAAAATAAATTTCTTTAATTTAAAAAAAAGTGAATTAAAAAAGAATTTTATTTTTTTAATAAGGGGATTAAAAAAAAAATTTTTTTTTTTTTAAAATTTTTGGGGAAAAAGAACTTTGGCAGCAGCTGATGCTGAAGAAAGGATCAAGACTATATAAATTTGCTGAGATAGTCGAAGTGAATAGAAATAGAGTTTTTCAAAACTATTAGCAATGGTAAGTGAATATATTTATAGCTTATTTTAATCAAGATCTTGTAGAGTGAATGCATGAACTAATACAGTAAAAGCATAGCTAAATGCAACTACTCAAATGTTAAACTAAAAGAGCTAAACTATAGCAATGACTCAAAATTTACAACTGAAGCAGAAGATGGCACTTATTAGGAAGCAAATACTTGTCAGTTGTCTTTGTCCAAGAAAAATTAATGTATATCTAAGATAATTTTCACGATAACGCATTCATATTTGAGCCATAAAAAATTTTAAAAACCTTTTAAAAATTAAATGATATTAAAAAACTCAAAGCAAAATAAAAATTTAAAATGAATTAAAAAATTTTTTTAAATTTTTATTTTTATAATTAAAAAAATTTTCCCCCTTTTGGTTTAATATTTTTTTTTTTGAAAATTTTAATTTTAAATGTTAAAATTTATCCAAAAATCTTGCTTGCATAATTAAAATTTTTTTAAAAAAATTATTTTGCTTTATTAAAATAAATATTTTTAAAAAAGGGGGCTCAAAAATTAATTTAAAAAATTTATGAGAAAAATAAATAATTAATGTTTTAAAAAATGAATAGCATGTTGGTTGTAAGAAATCGTTGTGTGGAAGTTCAAATTCATTCCTAGAGTGTACGAAGAGATAAATATTTTTTTAATCCTGCCTATACTCCAGATTTTTTTGTTAACGCTGGATCAACGTTTTATAAAATTAAAAAAAAAAATTTTAAATTTAAAATTTTAAAATTTTTTCAAAAAAATTTTAATTTTTTCCAAAAAAATTAAAAAAATTTTAAAAAAGGTTTAACCCTTTCCTTTCTAAAAGAAATGTTAAAAAAGATTAATGATAAATTTAATTTCAATATTTTTTTAGAAAAGATATCTCTCAATGAGAGAGGATTCAGGAGTAAACTGGCTTCGTTTGATTTTTTTTAATTCAAAAATTAAAATGAAAATAGCTTGTGTTTTTATCCTTACTCAACTTCAAGAGCAATTTATAAGTATTAATTTAATAAATCAACCTAAACGATTTTATCGCTCCATTAGTAATAGTGTAATTAAATAGAGAATTGGAGTTGCAAATGAAGTGAGCTCGAACTTATGGGATAAGTGAATTATTCACTTTGCTAGAGGCTCATAATTAATCAACAAATAAATATAATGCTCTAGGATCTTGTTTATACAAAAATCTATTCTAAAAATATCAACTTCTTAACTCTAGTAAATTATAGTGTAAACGCAATCCAAATAATTTGCAACCATAAAGGAGGAGGAAATCAAAAACTTTACAAGAATAAATAAAAAATTATTTTTAATAACTATATTTCAATTTTTAAAACAAATATATTAATGAAAAATGCAGTTGAAAAATCTTAGGAAAATAAAAATGATTTTTATTGAAATATAATTCTAAGCCATACAGTAGTCTAGCTAGCGACATCTCCATTAACAAATTATAATTAAAATTAAATTTTAATATATATGACTCAAATCAAATAATTACAAAGTAAAAAATATTTATAAAAATTATTTTCTGTGCTTCTGAATTGGATATTTAAAAAATAGTATTTATTTTCTCAAAAAATATAAACTTCTAAAGAGAATGATGTGCTATGAGTAGTAGATGAATTTGAAAAAAATTATACTACCTTTAAATTTAGTATTTAAGTTTTACAGTTGAATCTAAATTATTGGCCTTTAAGACAATTTTCGATTCTTTCAGGTAAGAATATTTTTATTTTCTGGCCATATTTTAAACAGTTAGAATGATTTAACCAGCTCTCTTAAAATAATTGAAGAAATATTTAATATAGGTAAAGCATGATCAAGAAGAGTTAAAAAGAGAAAATTGAAAAACGTAATAAAAAGAAGCAACACTAATTTAAAAATAAACCTAATGAAGTAGGCTTAAAATAAGAAATCAAAGGTCATTACATATTTTGAAATTTTTTTTATTTATTTTAGTGATAATTTAATTTGCACATTTTCTTTCGCAAATTTTTTCTCACTGATATATTATTTTATAGTCTTTATTTTAAGGATAGTCCAATTACTTTCTACTTAAGTTCATTTAATTGAATTTAATTTTAAATAGGAATTAATATCTTCATTATAATTTAGAGCATCTTTAAATCAGCTATTGGAATGCAAGTTAAATAATGAGAATAAATTGAAGTAAAAAATAATGTTGGTTTTGATTTGGATTATTCCACGTAGCAATGATATTTCTGGAGGGACACATATAAGACTTCTTTCCATAGCTGATCTCTGGATAGACATCAACCACTATTGTTTTCTCTGTATAAACAGCAGGTCGCTTGGCAATCTCAAATCTTACACGTACCACATAAATTAAAATAGGTTCCTATGTTAGTAGAATCAGGCAGCATTCAATCTCTAAAGTTATAATTTAAAAATACAATTAAATATGCTTTTAATTTAGACAATTTATAATTTAATTCCTTAGAGATCGTAAAATAACTTATTATGCTCATTTTATTCAAAAATAAGTTTATTTATTTCAAAAAAATAAATTAGTTCAAATAATCACCTGTCTTTTTTTAAATTACACGATAAAAATATTTCTAAATCTATTGAATAAACCATATCTTTGGTTTTGTATTGAGAGTGTAGAAGTAGAGGACGTATTCGTAAAAGTTAAAAAGGTTGGAGCTGTTGTATATTAATCCACTGTCCAACTAAAATTCAACCATTTTATTGCATTTAAAATGATCAGTTTTTTAAATATAATAAAACCTTTTAAATAGGAAGTAAATAAATTTATTTAAAAAAAATCTTCCTTTGAAAGCAAAATAATTTATAAAATTCAAGGGAAATGAAAGACAACTACTCGGCCAATTGAAAGTATAAGTTTATGCAGAAGAAACCTTATTTAAAGTATATATTTTTCACTCTCTCTTTGAAATTTATGAATTATCAAGTAAATATATACGGTAAAAGTAATTTACCCTAAATTATATTATTATATTTATAATAAAAATATATAATTTAGAGGATGAATAAAAACACGAAGTTTAAGATTTGAAAGAAATATATTAAACTTCTAGTATGCTTAAGATTTTAAATATTTGATCCAATTTAATTAAAGTTCATTGTCATTGCTTTAATTTATAATTTGTACAGACTATTAATTTGAGATGCCGGTTTAATTTATTAAGTGTCTAGATTTGTATTATCAAAAATTGTTTTTGAATATTGAAATTTGTCAGGAGTTAAATTAGGTATTTGTCAATTATATTTTACCTTTGATTCTTTCTTTATAAGTATTAGCTTATTATAAATAATATGCATTAATTCAAAGAATAATTTATAATCACTTTAAAAATGCATTATGAAAATTCTGCATTTCTTTATTTTCAAATTTATAATTTATTTCAAAAATTACTTTCTTTTTACTCAAAATTAGTTTTAATATATAAGATCGAAATGATTTGATGATTACTTTAAATTTGTATCATTGAAATAAATGAATTAGTTTAAAATTTAAAAACCGGCAGCTAAATTAGCTAGTCTTAAAGTACTTTATATTTATAAGTTCTTCATCAAACATAAAATTAAAACATAAAAATTAAATTTAATATGTATAATATTTTAATTATTTCTAAAATATTTATATAAAACTTATTATTTTTATTTATTATGAAAATATTGATAAATAATTATTGCGGAGAGATCTGATCTTAAAATAATTAATTCTTAATATGATTTGAATGGCTTGAAGGAATTATCCTCAGTTGCAATAAAGAGATGGATGATTGAATAAAATCATTCAGAGTTAGATCACTATTAGGCTGTTTAATAAGTTTATTTTTTGCTATTTATTATTGAAAAAATGGCATTGATTTCGTGAATTTCTTATCAAATACAGTTTGCTACTCAGTCTGTTGCTAAAGAGAGGTTTATATTCCAATTATAATTGCTTTAATTACTTATCCAGTTTAGTAGCTGATGGCAGTTTGAATTATAGTTAAAGAATTGACTGGATTGTAATCAAATTGAACACATTGTCATCTACTACTAATATCTGAGATCTAGAAAAGTTTTTGGAAAAGTTTGAAATTGTAAGATAAAGACAATAGTTTTGACATTAAAAATTAGGTATTTACATCTAAGTGGGAAGTAAAACTCGGTTGATTGTAGGAAAATCCATCTTTAAATTTTGAAACTAGCATCAGAGACTCTGCTTTGCTTAATAATTTTTATTTAAAGTCTCTGATTGGCTAGTTTCAAAAATTTTAAAAGATGAGTTTTACTACATCAGACCGGAGTTTTACTTCAACTTAGATGTAAATACCTATATTTAATGTCAAACTTATTGTCTTTATTCTATTAATTTCAAACTTTTCAAAACTTTTCTAGATCTCAGAGATATTAGTAGTAGATGACAATGTGTTCAATTTGATTACAATCCAGTCAATTCTTTAACTATAATTCAAACTGCCATCAGCTACTAAACTGGATAAGTAATTAAAGCAATTATAATTGGAATATAAACCTCTCTTTAGCAACAGACTGAGTAGCAAACTGTATTTGATAAGAAATTCACGAAATCAATGCCATTTTTTCAATATTTTAAGGATTAAAAATTGTCTTAATTAATAAAAATAATCAGACTTATGTTTAATTCAGTTATTAGTTGCACTTGAAAATTCAAATAATTTTTATAAAGTTCCTAGCTTGATATTTTCAAAATTCTATCAACTGAATTACAACCTCCAAGTCTCTTCTCTTCAAAAAGTGGCAGCTTTATTTTCCAATTCTATGGTTACTATAATTAAATATTTTTAACTTTGAAATAAAAGTTAACATTTTTTTATCGAATAATTTTCAATTAAAAAGCTGTTTCTAATAATCTTTACTGAAGACAAAGATAATATATTTAGATCTGATTAATTAGTCTGTTCCTTATTATAAAGCAATGAATTTTTTTATATTTTTTTATAAAAAAAAGCATAAAATTAAAAGAATTTTAGATCTGAAATTAAAATTTAGCTCAATATCTATAATAAAAAAGTTTATTTTTAATTTTGACCTTATATTCATTTCATAAATATATCCATCCATACACTTAAATTAAAGTAGCTAGCTTATTACTTAAATCGGTTTAAGGAAAGTAATAAACTATTTTCGCAGTATTCTCAATCCCATCAAAAAATAGATAAGCCTTCATTAAAACAATTTAAATTCTGTCAGAAATTATAAATAAATTACTTTCAATATGTAAATAAAGAGCTAAATATAAATTTAAGAGGGAGAATATATTATTCTTTTTATTTTTAAATTTAGATATTCATATATAGATTCTAATTTTCTCCTATGTTTATTGAAAATTAAACCGAATACTAATAATATTGCAAGCATAAATTATTAAATCAAGAATTAATCCATAGATAAAATACTTAATAGTACTTCTTAGGTGTTTCAAATCTTAACTCTATAAAAATAATTTAATTTTTAATCTTCTCATTTTTAATTATCATGTAGAAATATCTTAAAATATTTAAGGAATTATGGAATTAAGAGTAACCTTAGGGTACATATATAAGATTTTTATAGCTACTTTAAAAAGAACGCTCGTAATTAAGTGACCTGTGCCTGTATGCCACGTTTTAACCCATGACCTTAAAATATTTAATGTATATATTTACTGCTGTTTATCTAAAATTAAAAAAAAATATTGTAAAATAATCTTTAAGTATTTTTTAATAGTTAGGAGAAAGGCTTTTAAAATGCTCTATTAAAAAAACTCAAACATATCATAATGGAGGGTTTAATAAGAAATTATCAATATGCCTTTCTTTCCTTTAATTAATGGTATTCAGGATTTAGAAGAAATAAATTTATAACGCATTAAATAACCATTAAACTGTATAAATTTAATTACAAACTATTTATTGCTATGCTTAAATCAGAGTAAGTACTTTCTTTTATTAAAAAAATGAAAATGAGATTTTTTTCTCCATTTAAAAAAAATAATCTGCAAATATTCATTTTTAAGTGGGATTGACTCTTTTCATAGAAGCGATTTTAACATAATTTAATATATTAATTTTAAATCTTAATTAATTTTTTAAAAAATAATTTTGATTATCTATAATCAATAGTAAGTATATATCAGTAGAATATAAAAAATCTTGGAAGGATTTAAAATTCAGTCATGATTTAAAAATCATTTGAAAAAATCTTATAGAGTTTTATTAAACTAATCTTCAAGATATTTTAAATAATTTTTTATTTCCAATCATTGAGATTGTAATTACTCTGAAAAAATTTAATTACTGAGAATAAATTCAATTCTTTGATTTTAATAGTCAAACACTTTAATTTTCAAAAATTAAATAAAAATTGACGATAATTGTTTTTAATCTCTCAAAAATTGCTAAATTTTTAATTAATTTTAAATGGATTTTTAGATTATAAGAAATTCAAATTGAGTTTTTTATTTATACTCTCCAGATTAATATTTTATTCAAGGTAATAGGAAATAGGAATGTAGGAAGAAATCAAACTAGAGGAATCGTAACCTGATGTTGCATTATAGAGTATTGTTTCGGTGCAAGTATTTGGAGATTAGAAAGATAATGTGAATTGAGTCATAACTGCTTTATAATAACCAGATTTATACTTTAAATAAAATTTATTAATTTCTTTATTAATTTTTATATTTTTTTCTCTCAATTATTTGCAAATAAGAGCAGCACCATTAAGGAAATAGTTTATATGACTAGGATTTATTTTAAAAAACAATATGTTCTCCATTTAAAATATACAATAAAAAAATTTAATGGAATGAAAATTTTTAGTTAAAAATTTAAATAAAAATCGATAACTTAATAAATTATAATGGGATTGAGAAGGGAGACATTTTCTCTTTTATTTTCACTCAAAAAATCTTATGATGACAGCCATAAACATATAATAAGCTTATCTTTTAGAATCTAATCTTATTACTTAGAAATGAATATATAGATTAATTTCATAGGATTAAAAAATTAATCTAAATCTGCTATAATTAATAGTTGAAAATTATTCAAAATTAATCTTAATCTAATTATATTTGATTTTTATATAAATTCAATCAAATTTGTAATTGGTTATTTTTTAATATTCTTATGATATAAAATATCCATTCAATCCCAATTTTTCAATAACTAAGCGCTCCTTGTCTGCCGAGTATTGCAAGAAAAATGTCAAAAAAAGGTAATTTTACTTTATTAAATAACACAATTGTAGGGTAATTTATGGACTGCAACATGCCAATCATGGATGGATTTGAAGCCACTTCTCTAAAGTTTAGTAAAAGACGAAAAATATTGGCTTCTTACTAGACAATCTGGCTTCCTAACCAGTAGTCAAAAATCGGGGCTGAACGGATAATATTAAAAATAGTTCAAGCTCTGAAATAATTTAGTACAAATTCAGCACATAAATAGAAGCTTCGAAGCTTTTTATGGAGTATAATACTTTAAAAATTATATATAATACAAATGCCATTTTATGTGCTAAATTATTTTTACCTAAATCCAATTATTTCAGTTAAAATAGCCTATTAAAAATCATGAACCTCAAATCTTAGCCCTTTATTGTCTTTTCATCTCTATGATTTTTTTAAGTTTTTATTTAAAGTTTTTTTCCAAGAGAAATTTAAATAAAATATTAATTTCTATTATACTTAATTCTGCTTATAATAATTAAAATAAGCTGTATTAAGGAAATTAATAGTAAATATTACATTCAGAGATTTAGAACTAATGCTTTAAATGAAAAAAAATTAAATTCCTAATGGGAGTGTGAAGTACTCTTAAGCCTTTCTCTCATAATTAAAGTAGCTCCATTGAACAAACTTAAAAACATAGAGGTAAGTAAAGATTGAAGCTTATTATCTTATTTTAGATGTGTCTTTTAGGTTTAGCCCTCCTTCTCTGTATCTTACCTATAAATTTATGAAATAATCTAAATTTTTTAGATAATTCCGAAAGTTATTCTCAAAGGGAGGTTCTTAAAGGAGTTTAACACACAGAATCAGTCAAAAACATATACATTTTACTCTAAATGAGGTATGATTTTCTAATGACTGAGCGAATACAGTGCTTTAGATTAAAACAAGAGAGATAGAAAAATTGAAATAGAGGATAAGAATTTCAAACATATAAAAGAACCTAAAATCAATTTATTTGTGTGTACTTATTCGCAATGGCTATATCTTATTTAACCCATATTTAAACAGAGAAGTAATCATCGCAATAAGCCTTTTTATTAAACTAATTTTAAGTATGATGTAAATTTATATTTTTTAAAAGCATTTTATAAAAAATTTTATTTTTTATTTTATATTGAAAGATTTTTTTAAGCTGAAGAGTATTTTTTGTCTAAGATCTAAACTATTTATAAGTCTACTTGCTATTCATTTCTAATCAATTATAATTTTTTTTAATTTAAATTAAATTTAAATATAATTGAATTTAAACTAGATGCAGTTACTAAATAAAAGTTAAAGAAATCAAGTTTACTAGAATTAATAAATTAAAATTACTTAAATAGAGTATTTTCATTTGAAAAATTTGAAAGTTCTAAAAAAATATTTTCTCTTTATATTTCTTTAATTAAAAAATAGTATACTTCGCTTAAAGAATGAAGGAAATAGAACTTATCAATTTGGTCTTAATTTAGCTTCATAGAATATTAATATAGAATTGTAGTTTGTAAAGTAATTCTCTAACTGCATTATATTTTATTTGTTAGGGGTTCAAAAATACTTATTTTATATTTAAGACATAGATTTTATATTTAAGATTTGAAATGAATTCATGTAGAAAACATACAACATAGAATCGTAAAGTATAATGTTTGAAAAGTAGTATTGGGCTGCAATTTTATCGTTCCATCTATAACAAATATAAGGGCAAGGATTCTCTTCTCCCCTAGGGTTATAATTTAAATATAAGCTAAATAATAGCTTTTAAATGTAGCCAGTTTAAGAAATAAGGCAAATTTAAACTGATCGATCAATTTTGATTATATTTTATACTTCATGAATAAAATAGAAAGGACTCTAAAATGATGACCAGAAATTTCTGACAAGAATAATCATTAGAGATCTGGTATTGCAATCAAAGTTTTCATGCTCTATTTTTATGGCTTTGATCAACGGCATATAAGCTAGATTGCTTAATTGAGGTATACTTAGATTTAGTTAGCCTGAAGAAGTATGAGAAAAAGATGCTCCATTAGATAAATCTTCTAGTCCCGAGGTTAATGGAATCCTATCCAAACAATCACGAAGCTCTAAACAGAAATGGCTTTGATTAAAAGATATTATGGAGGAATTGTGAAACAATATGATTTAGAATATTCAATTGGCCTCCAGGGTGGCATTTTTTGGCTAAATAAATTACTATAATACGCTTCATATGCATTGAGAGTGACTAACATCTCGAGCCAAGAATTATTCAAAATCTAGTTTGTAATCATACTTGAATATTTTAATCTATATCTATCAGAATACTTGTAGAGATATTTTTTGATATAGAGCTTAACCATTAGATATGGATAACTCCTAGAGGTAGTCTATTTTAGTGAAGTAAATGATGTCTGATTCAACTTTATTTTTAGGGTCTTAATTAGGAAAGTGCCTCACTACTTATTAATATTAAAGAGGTATCAACTACTTAGTTTAATTATATTGATTAATAAATTTTAAAAAAATATTTTAGAAATTTTTTAATTTTTTTTTTTTAAAAAAAAAAATATTTTTTTAAATTTTAATGTTTACTTCAAAAGCATTAAATTTAAAAAATTTTGTAAGCATGCAAAATAGGATAAAAAAATATATCTTTTCAGGTACCGTTCTTAAATAAATTTTTTTGAAAATATTTAATTTTTCCAAAATTTATGAGAAAAACCTTTGCTAATTAAAGCGATTTAAAAAATGTAAAATCTTTCACCTAAAAAGTCTTTTTTTAAATCATACTTGCAGCAACTAGGTAAAGAAGAGTAACTACCCCAAATAATGAAAAACTAATGATGTTTACTATTCATAAAATTTTATTCAAAAATGTATTTAAAAATTTCATTTAAAAAATAAAAAAAAAAAATTTGCAAAAAAATTTTAAAAAAAATTAAAAACTTTCCAAATATAAAAATTTAAATTAAATTCTCAAGTATAAAATTAAAAAAAATTTTTTTGAAAAAAAATTAAATTTTCTAAAAATATTTTTAAATTTGATACAAAAAGTTTTGAGTAAAGATAATTTTACTGATAATATATTTATTTTAGTATTTTAATGAAAATATTCCACTTTTTTTAGTCTGGTTTTTTTTTGAATTAATATAATTATTGATAATATGTTGCGGAGAAGATTTTTTAAAAAAAAATTTGAAAATTTTTACTAAATTACTTTAAATTATAATAATTATTTATAAAATAAAGAATATTTAATTCAAGATTTCAAATTTTTAAAATTGATATAAAAAAAATCTAAAGTAAAAATTTTCTACCCAAAAAATTTTTTAAATAAAAATATTCAAAGTATTTAATATAAATTAACAAAATAATTTAATATTATTTCTTAAAATCCTCTTATTTAAATTTTAAAAAAAAATTATTTTTTAAAAAAGAAAAATATTATTTTAATACTAAAGAATTCAAAATTCAAAAAATTTGATTGAAAATTTTCTCTCACTTAATTATTTCATTAGATTATGATAAACGTCAGACTATATTTTAATCTGATATCAGAATTGTAGATTATTATTTTCCTTCTCTAAATAATATTTTTGCTTGTTGCTCTATTGAATCCATTATAAAATAGGACTGCCTATCTTCCCCCCCCCAGAAACTCTCATTGCTATAACAGAAACAATTGTAAAAAATTTTTTTAAATTTTTTTAAATTGTGTAATTGAAAATTTTAATTCATTTTTAAAACCGGTTGGATTTAAAATTAAAAATCAAAAATTTTAAAATCTCAACGCTTAAATAATTTAAAAAAAAAAAAAATTTAAAATTAAAATTTTTTAACCCCTTTTTTAAGCAAAAAATTTTTTTAAAATTTACTTAAATATTTAATTTTTAAAAAATATAAACATAAAATTTTTTTTAATTCAAAAAAATTAAAAAACCCCAAATTTTTTTTAAATATATAATTTTTTTTTAAAATAAAAATTTAAAATTTTAAAAAATTAAATAAGGCATAAAATTTTAAAAGAATAAAAATACAATTAATAATTATTTTTAGTCTGGGAGTAAATGACCTTATGAAGCTTAATAGCTTAAACTAGGGACATCAAATTTCAGGACTCGAATAGTTTTTGAATTATAAGTACTGAATGCATAGTATAAACTTGTCCCGTCAAAAACCATATCATTTTATTAAAATTATTTCAAAGAAAAAGTCAAAACTGAAAATTAATAAACCAGTTCCCTAATCTATAACATATAGTTTTAAAAATTCAAATTTAAGATTAAGACTAAAACAATTCCTTAAATCAATTTTTGTTGAAAAGAAACTAAAAAATTATTATTTTAAAAATTATCAAATTAAATTCATGTAAAAAAAAATTTAGTTTAAAATTATTGTGATGAATATAAAATGTAGATTTTCAAAAAAATTCCATTTAAATTATCTAATGTTATATTTAGAGAGTCATATGAAGAGGACTAGATGCAATTAAAATGATAAGTGTGCTAAAGTTAATACAATTAATTGCAGCTAGTCGTAAATATATTTCAGATTATTATAATAAAATGGCTTAGTGAAGTCTATAACGCGCTTCACTCGATTCACAGTTTTGTACGTTATGCCATTTCAACGATAGATGTTTGCTACAGTCTA
>JAJKFJ010021379.1:0-14832 GCA_027382625.1 Tetmemena sp. SeJ-2015
TATTTAATTGATTATAGTTTTAATTAGCATTAAAACTTTTCAATACTCATAAAATTAAAAAGAGAATGAATTTATAAATTAAATTATGATTATTAATTTGCTTCCATTGCACCAATATCTTCGACGACAATTTAAACTGGTTTATAAAATGAGTAGCGATATATTCTTGTTTGCTGAATGATGGTCTTGCCTACAAGGAGTTTAAGAAGATAGAGGGCACCCGCAAGATTAAGAAGAAGGCAGAAAAGACTATTGGCAATTACCCATATATCATTAAATACAATTTCCTGATGTTCGTGCACCACTGCAACAAGAAGAATGAACTTATTAACTTCACCAAGACTATGGTCTTCCAAACACAGGGCAACGAGAAGAAGCAAACCACTCGTGTCCTCATCAGCAACATCAACAGCACCAAGTTCCTTTTCTCCCTCATCTTCCAAGTCAAGCTTTTCCATCATAAGAGAATGTAAGTTAGAATACACTTAGCAAGTTATTTATAGGGTCTGTTTGCAGAGAGAGGAGGACATCGATAAGCTTCTGGGTCAGATGGAATTCTACCTCTATATGTCTCAGAACGAGCAGGCCTTCATCCTCTCAAAGCTAGAAGACTTAGACAGTCAAAACCCCATAATATAAAGGGAAAGTGAAAATAATTGTGTAAAATTTAAATTTTCTTTTAATATTAAAAATCATCGACAAGAAAAATTATCAAAAAAATTTAAAAATCCCTATTTCATTTTTTTCCTTTAGGGATTTAGTCACCCTTATCATAGTAATAGCCAGTTTAAACATCAACCCCAAACCCAAAAAAATGTTGAGGGGTCCCAGCGCGCACTATACCTCGAAATTTAAAATTGCTTTGAGATGAAAAAATTTAGGAGTTGCAGCTGTTCCTCTTTCGCACTTCTAATTTTAAGAGGTCACATAAATTTAAATTTGTTTGTTCCTCAAACTCTTCGCCACAAAGCGCATTTTAGTTTGGAAGTGGGGAAATTTTCCCAAAAAAGATAGTTTCCTTATTCAAATCTCTCCGTAGACTTAAGCAAACTTTCTATCTTTAAATGGCAAAACTACAAAACTTGAATCGAGTAAAGCCGTTAAACTTCAAAAAGGCCCATTTTTTTATAATAACCCTGAAATATATTTACGACTACTGCTCAGGTGTGGGGGGATAGCGTGAAGTTTGTATGTGCTGACGAAAGCTGTTTTTTAAACCACAACATTTTTCATAAGAAGAGTTGGTCCAAGAAGGCACAAATAACATAGAATTTAAAATAGAAAATAAAAAATAACTACAAGTCCCTTTATTTCCCGGAATAAGCAAAAGACTCAGGTTTGGAAGCTTATGTCCTTAAATCCTCGCTTATCAAGCGAAAACAGTATGTTGCGTTCCTTAAAAAGCTAGAGAAAAATTTCACAATAAAACCTTTATTTTGACAACCTCAGCGTACACAAAAAAAGGGAAGCGAAAAAAGGCATACGCTGAGTTGAACATCACTCCTTTTTTAATGTTCCATACTCGCCAGAGTTCAACGGCATTGGGTTTTACGGGAAACTTATTTAAAGGGGACACTATAAGAAGCTGCTGCTTTATCACTTGATGCATGATTAAGCTTTTGATAAGAGGTTTTTAAAGTGATTTGTAAAAGAGGGGAAAAAGAGAAGACAAATTATGTGCGAGAAAAGGTAGAGTGAATTTTTTAGGAAAAGTTTTTAAGCTTAATTTAAAATGACTTAATTTACTTTTCCCATCTAAGAAGGGATTTTTAAAGGGGTTTCCCTTTCTCTCTTCTTTTGGCCCAAAGATGGCCCACTTCCTCAACTTCAACCTCCCTCCCCGCAAGGGTGCATCTCGTCGCCCCTAAAGTTTTAAAATGATAGACGCTTGCTCACCTCGATGCTTGTATTTTGCTTCCTTTCTCTAAATCCTTTTTCTCTCTCCTTCATTAAGTAAATGCCAGTGCCGGGTTTTTCTCTAAAACAGTTAAACTCAAAAAACTTATTTAGAGAAATTGGAATTCTGAACTGCTAAAAACCATTCGCGCTGAAAAACTTTTCCCTTGCTTTTTTTTGGGTCTTTTTCCTCAAACTTAAAATCTCTTCCTGGTGCATTTTAAATGATCTCTTTGGGGTACTTTTGCACTACAGTACCAAGGACGCCAAAGAAAAACCCTTTCCTTTTTGGAAACCCTTGTTTGAGAGTTTTTCCTTGTTAAAAGGAAAGGGAGAAACCTCCGGATCTCCCATCGAAACGTATACATATTAGTGACTAAAGATTTCAGGATTTTTTATCTCCATCATGTTGACATCGATTGTTTTGAAAGCTTTTTTCCCAATAAACAAAAATTGCTTTGAGGAACGAGATCTTTTTTCCTTTACATTGTCGGAAGGAAAAAAACCAAAACTAAGATTATTTTTACTCCATATGAGAGCTTCTTAAAGTGAGGTACCTGTAGGGGTCTTCCTTGCTTGGGAAACCCCTTTTGCTCAACTTTTTGCGCTTCCACTCTTAATCGACATTCAAGTTTTCCACCATCTGGGTCGAGTACTCGTTTTTTATTTTAAAAAACAAAAATTATTTATCTAATCCAACGAAGCTAAAGTCTTCATTTTAAAATGGATCCATAGGGTACAACTAAATGATAAGCTAAGAACAACAATCAGGTCAATTTGGAAAAAGGGGCCCTTTTTATTTGGTGGGTCCCCTTAAAAATTAAATAATTATACTAAAAAATTAATTTAGCAATACTAAAATTGCTGCAACTTAATTTGACCGTTCAATCGCGTTGCAATAAATTTGACAGCTTTTTTAAGCCTTTCCCTGACGGACATTTAATAAAATGGTTCCAAAAGAAATTTGTACACTACTAACTGCGTTTTAAACTTTAAAATTTGTAGCAAAAAACAAAACAGAATAAGAATAAAATTTTGGGGCTATCTAATAATAAAAAAGAAAGATGAAGGGAAAACATAAAACTGACATTTTTGCCCCTCGATTTTTCCCCGAAATGCCCCTGACCCAGGCCCAAAACATAATAAAATAATGGGGGGCTTTTATAATTTTAAAAAATTTTAAAATTTTAAAATGGAAAACCCAAACCCAGCTAAGAGACAAAATACAACCTAAACAAACACAAGCTAAACTAAGGTTTGGAACAGAAAACCCAAAAAGTTTCTGTGTGCACTAATTTCAAGGGGGAAACTCTCTAAACTTGAGCTCGAGCAAGAATCTCTGTCTTTAAATTTTTAAACCAAGAGTTGAAAAGTCGGTGGGCGTTTTTAAAATATCGCAACCCGATCTCCCTTGTTGCTTCTCCAGAGATCAAAAGAGGGAAAAAAACTTTTTTAATGCAGTTAAATTTTAACACAGTTCGAATATCCTCAGAACCTCAACGGCAATCAAGGGAAACCCCCTCAAAACAAACCTAAGATTTTATATGAAACATTTGAAAGTGGGCGGTCCCTATCCTTTCTCAACTTGTGAGCAAAAACATTTTCTCACTCTGCTTTCCTCAGAAACCCCTGGGGAAAAAAGCAAAAATGGGTGAGTTCTAATTTAGGATTTAAAAAACTTTAAAAATTGCCAGCTAAGAGGCAAGCACGATACCTTGACAAGGTTCAACTAAAAGGGAAAAAAGAGGAGAAAAGAGGGAAAATTTAGTTCATGAAAACAAAAGCCTTAGTGTTTTGTTTCAGTAAAAATTTCAGCTAGCTCAAAACAAGACTCCATGCTTGAGATTTGTAAAATTTGGAGGGTGTGTTCAAAAATTTCCTCCACCTTGGGTGAAAGCGAAGCGAAAAACACCATCCCTTTCAAGAAGGGAAATGCTTTTCCCAAAATCTTCCCTTTCGAATACCCTTTTAAAAAGGGAAAAGAGATTTTTGAGTTCGCGAACGAAATGACATGGAGAGAAGCGAGGGGCCAAAAAATTTAAGGACTTCTTCATCTTGCTGGGGTTTTTTATCGATCATTTTTTTAAAATCGCCATTCGCCTTCCTTTAAAAAGGGGGATCACACTAAAAGAATTTCTCAGCACGAGGCCAAAAAGACAACTTCCTCTTTTTCTCACTGACCTCGTTAGAAGGGGTGGGTGGAGTTGATGAAAAAGGGGGCCGAGATCTCAAGCCAGAGAACATCAGATAAAATTTGAACCGGGGGGGCAGAGCAAATGTCATAGACTTCAAAAAGAGTTGTAAGAAAAGGAAAAGGGGAACATCTTCCGGGCTCAGGCTACTTCCCTAAAAGACAAATTGGGGTTTAACGGTTCAGTGCAGTGGAAAATTTGGTTTTATAGTTTCAATCATATTTTAAAAGCGATATGAAACCAGAGGGAAAACTATAAATGTGAAAGTGAAGAAGATGCCCAAATAATTCGCAACAAGACATTGTAAAATAGACAAGGGATCAGAAACCTTTTAAAAAAATTAGTAAACAAAATAATAATCAAGCAACCTTTTGAAACCTAAACTCAGTTATTGGGTAAAAGGGAAACACTTAAAGGTTTTAAAATTCAAAGAAATTTAGAAGATTTTAAGGGCACCTTCCCAGAAACTTTAGATTGCCCGTTTTTAAGGGGTTAAAAATTTAGATGATTATAAGTATTAAAAAAGGAAAAAAAATTAAAAATTATTTTTTCCTTTTCAAAATTTTTGGGGTTTTTTTGGGGGTTTTGAGTGTAGTTGAGGAAATTACCCAGAAGAGGATAGCTCTCAAGAAGAGTGCCACCAGAAGCAAGACACTTTATATTATCTTAGAAAGTGACTTTCCTTATTCACTTTCATTCCAGCTTAACAACTTCGCTCGCATACTTTCAGAGTTCGGCCCAAGCACCATCTTAGAAAACTACGATAACATAAACTAAAGTGGGCTGATGAGTCTGGAGGATATGAATTCCTTCATTGTCGCTCGCAAGGAACAGTTAAAAAGTATGGATGGCTATGCCAAGAACGGCACCATTGTTCCTTAAATCTATCCAGGCCATCCTAATTTATTTCTCCATTTAGAGCGTTTCTTATAATATGAATTAGATGGACAAACTAGATTCACTGCGCACGAGTTAGGGAAGTAGTGAGAGCTCAGTAAGTGAGCAAGCCAATTCAAGCAAATTCAAAGAAAGGTTCAAGAACTTCGACCAGAACAGAGAACAGAGGATATCAAGGATTCTCTAGGCTTAAAACAGCAGGCAAAGCATCAACTCTCCTCTTTTGGACAAAATATCATTCTCATATAAATCAATCATGCTTGATGAATATAAGAGCAGAAGGCAAGGATGACAGGGGCTTCAGCAGTTAACTTCCCAGAAGCATTTTAATTAGTATAAAGTGTAACAGTTTTAAAGAAGGAGGGCCATGGCAAGGGAGAGGATCAAAGCGCATCTCTGGCTCTCTGTTCGCCTTATCTTAATCAATTTATTCTTAATATTTGATTTTCGCAATGGCTTAGAGTAGCCAGTTAAATAGGAGCATCTCTGAAGTATCGGAGGTGTAGGAAGAGGCGAGTGAAAGCAGTTTCGAGACTGAGACTGATCGAGAAGTGTAAAGTAGAACAGCTTCTAAAAAATAAGAGGGAGTGAGCAACCTCAAGAAGCTAGTGAAGATGATGATACAGACCAGGAAGATAGTGAAGGCGGTGAGGACAGTAACGAAGAAGGAGAAGACAATGAAGATGAATAAGATGATGAGAGCAGTAAGGAAAGTGAGGAAGACACAGGAGGCCACTCTTCCCCAACTAGGTTTGACATTGGATAGAGTGGATTGAGGCTGGAGCACCACCATCGAAGCAGCTACGATGAGACTATCAGTGAGGAAGCAAAAGAGAGCAACAGTAGTTCAAATCAAGACAGCAGCAGCAATTAATCCCAACAGAGCAGAAAGGATAAAGATGCAAAGGTCAATGCTGCCAAGTTGTCCAAGCCACTCAAGGTTGCAACTTCAAGTAACCCATCTGATTCAGAAAGATTAACTCAATTCGAATTGTATAACTATATGTTGAAAGGGAGTTTGACTCTGAATTTGCAGCCTCTTCCAATTCTGATTCCAAATAAGCTTCCTTCTTCATACCATAATAAATTTAAATTCCCTCAGTTCAGAAGCCAGTCCTAAAGCACAGGTTCAGCAAGCAAAGAGACAACTAAACAAGAATTAACAAAAGAGCAAACTTGCGAACAAGCCATCACGCAACCACTAAGAAGACAAGGAGAATTAAATTCAACAAATTATTTATATTAAATTTTCTAAGAAAGTTGAGAGTTTGGAATTTGGGTTGACTATTGAATTATATTTAGCATGAATCATAGCAGATATCACCTCTTTCTAAATTATATCTTATTAAATTAGAGAGAGCTCATAGAAATCAGGTTCACTCTGTCTAACAGTCCTCTCGACATGACTCTTTGGCCAATAAAAGTGCGAAAGGAACCAACAGGTATGGATTAAGCGAAAATCAAGTAGATGAATGAATACAATTGTATTCAAAAGAGTTTTCTATTCCCAAGACATACCAAATTAAGAAAGTAAGAAAGTTGTTTATAAACCCATAGTAGAAGACATAAATTAGTCACGTAACATTATTAACTACAATTATGGTATTTCACTCACATATTTTTATTCTTAAGCTCAACTTAATTCTATGGACTTGGAAATTTATTACAAAATAATTTGAGGGGGCCATGATGGACGCACTTTTCCAAACAGAGGAGATAGAGCGATTTAGGAATCAAGAGAGACTGAAGGAGCTCACCAAAAATAAGAACTCAGATTTAGTAATCTACACTAGAGCTCAAAAGGCAAAGCAGATGTCCCGTCTTTCGCAGCTCATTTACAAAAATGATGATTATATGTTGTTATTAAACATTTTCTACTTGCGAGGAAAGCAACCTGAAGATGTGAGCTTCACCACCGACTTGGTGTTACCAGAGAGCATCATAGCCAAAGTAAGAAAACTAATTCCTCCTCCTTCTCTTAAAATAATGATAGTGCTTTATCATGCTAAGTCAGGCGACTTTATTTCCTGAAGAGCGGCCTCACTAGCCTTTAGTGGGTAGATAAATGACCATGAGGGATGTGAAATGCACTGGTTCAGATGCGGTGGACGATATTTTCAGCTAGTATCCATTTATGCTCTGTGGGGAGGAGTTTGTGGCTGGCAAAAATATCCTCTCCTTCTGCAAGCAGATGACCAAGATCAACCACAGATCTGCTGTCGATTGGAGACACAGATTACTCTCTCATCATATTTATCTATTCTTTAGATAAGTGATTGACAACTTAGAACAGCTCATAATAAATCAACTGCATGTCGTAACAGTAAGAAGTTTAAATTCTTTAAAAACATTTAGAAATTGAACTACCACGAGCATTATAATTATTGTTGGTTTATTTGTAGTAGTAGCATGAGTTGGATGAGAGAAACAAAGTGCTCTTCAAGATTCTTCACCCAGTGCAGGCTTTTAGAAGCGCAGTTGACTTTCAATAAACTGAGAACCTAATTCAATTCTAACATAATAAATTCATTTGATTTAGCTTCACTCTAGTGCATCCAATTACCAGAACTTGACCAGCCTAAGTCAGAGAGAAGACTTAGCAAAGAGTGTGCACGAAAAGCTTTCGCTGCTACTTGACGATAAGAGAACTTTCTTCGATGATCCACCTGAAGAGCTCAAGCATCTAGAAGACTTCAAAGAGTAAGCTATTTTTATATGCGAGCCATCTCTTTTGTTAGAAACGGAGTTAATAGAAGAGTGGTGTAGACAGAGGCGATTTAAATGGAGCAAGTCGCTCCAACTCCTGGACATTAGCTAGCTCCTGGCGAGGAGATAATAGACACCTCCACCAAGAATAAATGCTAATTATTATTTGCTTATCAAGAAACCCCAACCCTCAAACCCAGAGGGACTGCTTCAAAGCTTTAAAGAGCCACCAAGACAGATGATAATTGAAGTGGACAAGCAACCTAAGCTTACTTCCCTAGACATCGTTGCCTACGCCTATCTGAAGGAGGAACTGACTTGTGATTTAGCCATCGATAAGGAACAAGCTGATCTCAAAGCTTCTACTATTTTTTTATTACTTTAACTTTTAAACTTCATTTTATGTATTGTTGACAAGTTAAAAGCCAACTATCCAAATCTAATCAAGTTCGTGGAAACCATGGATAAGTTATTTTAAGGTAGAATAAGTTGTTTACAATATTTTTAGACCTGGAGAGTGGGAAAACATAAGTGCAAGAGCACAATGCCCTGCAGTGGAATATTGATCCTTAATTTTAGAAAGAAGTAGCAGACTCATTGTAATTCTCTTCTTCAATAGAAATAATTGTTAATCGAGAAAAAAAGCATAAAATACTTTATGTGAATAAGTTGATGGTTTTAGTTTGCAAAAGCCAGAGTTAGATGGCGAGGAGCCACACACATGGATTGAGAGGAGTTTGATAAATCCACTTCTACAGAGATTGAGACTAAGTGATTTACTAACATGGCAGCATACAACTCTCAAGCAATTCCAATAAGCACTTACTCAAGAGAACCAGTCGAAGATAGATGATCAAGACCTTAAATTTCAATACCCAGATAAATAGCTATTTAAAAGGCACAGGATAGTGTTAATTGTAGATGATGCCATGAGAAGGACAAAGGTGCTTGAACTATAGGAGGAAAGGGAGTAAAAGGAGCTACTTAAAAAGATATATATCCTGGGAACATATGGAGCTGTCTACTACTATCTTAACAGCACAAAGCGAACATTAAGTTCACTTTTTTGATTTCTTAACCACTTATTTAATCATCATTAAGGATTTAGTGAAAGCAAATAAAGTCTTGGGAAAAAATAATCATAAATCTGTGGGAGTCTTCTCCTCTAAATTCTATGATTAAGTACTTAAATAAAATAGATCTTTGAGTTTTAGAATGATGAATGAGCTTCACTATTCTACTCTAGACTAGAATGGTTTGGTCTGATTACTTTTTTATGCTTGACTTGCTTGGGTTAGTCACTAAGCTCCCCACCTTCTTATAAGTCTAAATCATTAGATTCTCGCTCAACTTATTGCCTAGGTATAGGTTCTGGGATTGGCTGTGATTGAGGTTCTTCCTCTTGCAAGAGTCTCGCAGCTACTGTAACAAAATTTAGCATTAATAAAAATTGAGTAACTGGATTAGTGAGCTTGCAGTCTTTAATGGTAACTGTCTGGAGAGGCGCTTGTTTCAACTCCCACGAAGAAGTTGCCGCCTGTATTTCAAGTTAGTCGATCAGGGAGTATGAACTCGCATTAACTCTTCCAAATACTTGGTACCTGTTGTCAAGCCATTTCAAGGGACCCAATGTTATCATGAACTAAGAGTTGCTGGTATGAGGAGTGCTGCCTGGACGAGTTATAGTTAGCAGATAGCGTGAATCATGCTCGATGTCAAAGCTCTCATCCCTGTAGACCATGCCATAGATGGACTCTCCTGAAGTGCCATCATTCTTAATATAATCACCTCCAAAGATTCCATAAGAGTTTACTATTCTGTAAAGGCGAGAATTATTGTAGCTCATGGCCTTTGTGGGATCTGTTGCAGCTAAATCATCCAATTAATTTTGAATAAATTTGGTGAGTGAGAAAGCATAATTAATATGAAGTTGAAGAAAAGTAGTTTGTCTTTCTTACAATTTACGGAGAGGTTTCCCATGCACAGCGAAGCAAAGTTCAAGAATTTAAATATAAGCAATTAAAAGAATTTAAAGTTCTTGACTGTATTAGGCATTTGAGTGCCAAAAAGATCGAACTGAATCCAACTGCTGTTAACTCCTTAAGCTGTGTAGTTAACACTCAGCAACATCCAAATCGAGGAAGTCGGAGTGATTGAACCAGAAGGAGTCGCTTCGACTCTCAATGCAAAAGAGAGGCAAGCCACAACAAGCACTATAGTCATTAATTTATCTTTTTCCTTAATCAAATGTGTATTTGTGTGGAAATTTTTATCTTCATTTTCATTTTAGAATTTTCTAAGTTGAACTTACAGCTTAGGCTAATTTTAGTCATTTTACAAATCTATAATACTTTTTTTATATACTTAATTTTGTTTGCAATCTCAAATGAAAACTTGTTTTTTCGTGAGCGAACAATTTACTCATTAAAAATATGTGGAAATAAATAATCTTAAATTGTATATAGGCTGTGAAGGCCTTTTCATTCCTATTTACTATACTATAATAAGAGTTTTCTCGACCTGGTATAAATTAATCAGAGTATCTGTTGAATATAAATAAATTTATTATCTGCCTTTGAGAATGAGAATAAAAATCGTAGTAGTTTCAGGCTAATTATACATTTATCTTTAGCTAAGGTCTTCTTTAAACTTTAAGTTTAAAAAAAGAAAACATATAAATATGTAACAGAGAATTTAATTGGAATTTTTAATTTTAAATGGGAATAAAATTGTTAAGAATATTTATCTAAAACCCAAAGTACATTATTTTATGCACATAATTTTAAAGTGACATATAATTAGCATTTATTATAGGGATTAGTTTATGTACATTTGGAATGTGTTGATTCTAAAGTGGTGGTTAGTTTAAGTTAAGAGTTAAGTGCTCAGAATTGGGGAATGTGAGAGCGGTAGTTATTAACATCTATCTTTGAACTTGCTTTGTTGTCTACGCTGGCCTTTGACTTTGAGCCGAACAGCTTGGGAGTCTCATAGGGTTGATACCCCTCATCGTAAAGGCACTTCCTGCCTGAGCTCTTCTTACCCTCCCAAAAACGAGGGTGCTCATCCTCATCCTCTGACCCGATCTCTTCCAAACCTCGGCCATTTCTAGTCTCATTGTGCTAATAGTTCTTAGATTTAAATTAAATAAGCATATAATTATATAAATCATGTCTTAAAATTTAATGAGCGATTTCAATTTTATAATAATATATTATCTATATAGATCCTTATTTTCTAAATTTGACTATTTTAATTTAAAAATATGAAATTTGACTTGGAGGAGAATGGGAGTAGTCTCCTTAGCCTATTATTTTAGAAATTGGGTTTCGTCAAAGCTCCTCTGTAAGTCTTAAATGCAAGGCAGATTTTGATTAACTGCTTTGTGGGCTGCCGCTTTTGGTAAGATTCCAAAGTAAGGATCCATTCTCTCCGCTTATCTACTTTGCTAACCAGTTGTCAGAATTATAAGTAGTCATAAAATAATTATAAAAATTGGGCTAGGCAGTTGATTGTTTTGCTAATTAAACAGGTTTAATTACTAAGTCAGAAGCGAATCCATTTTACCCTACTTTTTATTTAAAACAAATATATTTAAAAATAAATTAAGTGAGGTTGTTAATCTCATTTTTTGGGGAAATATTTGTTGTGCCTCATCTTTTTTATATTATGATGAATTTATTTTAAACTTCTTATGATAATAAATATTTTATTCAAAAAAAATCAATGGAAGTATCGGAAAGCTATTTAGAATTTTGAAAATTTTATAGACTTATAAGTATATGACTTATTTCTATTTTTCTATCCATTTTTATAATAAAATGAAATGCTAGATAATTTTGAAAATAAGAAGAGTGCATTAATTCTTTAAATAGCAGATTATTTTGGAATTATCTTTTTAAATTATCTATGAAAAGTTTAAAATAGATTATTTCTGGAAATGAAAATTCAAAAAATAAGTTCCCCCTAATTTGTATATAATTTTATTCTTCATCGTATAAAAAAACTTTACAAACTATTCATTCTTAACGGAGAAAATACTGCCACTGTTAAGCTGAAGAGGATATTTAAGCATATTAGGTGGAGTTGTCTGTTTATCTGTAATGATTTTACCATAGTTTTTGATAGCTCTCTTATTTTAATAACAAAAGCAAATATAACATCTTTAAATTTGCAACCAAGTCATCTTCTTTTAAATCAAGAAGTATTAATATGAATGCATTTCTATTTCTGTTGTTGTTATACCTATTTGAACAATTTGACTGTGAGTGAGGAGAGTGTTCGAAGGCTAGCTTGGCAGGATCCGCCTCTTTTCGATAGAAATATTATTTTGAGTTGTTGCCAATCTAGATTTAGAAATCATTGACTCAGTAACCATTCAGCAACTTATAACAATAGAAATAGTTCTAAAAATGGATATGTTGTGGAATTGAATCGTCGTGGAGTATTTTATGATAACTAAATGCTGAAGTGTTCCTGGCTTTTGGTGGTGACTTTGCAAGACTATCCTCTAAATACAAATAAAAACTTAATATCTAAAACTCTATAATGATGAAGGTTTCTCTGTTTTCTAGGGCTTTGTTGTTATCGAAATGGAGTTTCATATTTTTAATGTCTAAATCCTTTGAGTCGAAATTCATAGAGCAACTTATTTGGTCTTCTTTCTCATCCAGCAAATATAAAAATCCTAATTTTAAATTACTAGCAAATCTCCGCAGCCTGAGAGCATGTTAGTAAATAGCTGTTACTGTTCATCATGCTTCACAAGCCGCCTCCATTGAAAGTCTCTCTTCTTGGGCTTCTTGGAATTGATTACCTCCATCAGAAGCTTAGTGATTCTGGCGTAGCGAGGGTAGTCATCTCTGTTCATGGTCTCTATCAAGTCCCCTATTTGTTGAAATTGCGGGGGCAGCCCGTATTACTTAGCCAACTTTCTGAGAGAGTAGTCCATCTTTTTATTCAGGATCATTTTAAAAGTCTTCTGGTGAGAGTTGCAAGGCATGCAAAATAGGTAGTCACACCAAGGCAGATCCATCGTGCGTAGATAAACCATCAGATAGAATAGATTCGTCAGATCGTCTTTTCTGCTCGAGGGAGTAAAAATATAAAGGTTATGCTTTATTTTTAAGTATACATCTTCATTTGCTGAACTGAGGCAAATTTAGCATCCCCAGAGAAGGAGCTAGTTCTAGTTTGAGCAAATATCTTTCCAGTTTTAATTTCCTTGTACTCTTGACATCTCTCGAAAGAAAATAGAGATACCAGATTTTCAGGTCCCTCGTTTAGGATCATATTTGACAGGGAGAAATTGTTCCCGTATACAAATCCACAGTCGTGAAGACACTCTAAACTTCGAAGCTATATGATATTGTAAGTTAAACTTTGAAATTGTTAAATAAAAAATGGGCGAAAGTTTTGTTTAGGTGTTAATGAGTTAAAATCGTAAATCGTACTTCTCAAGGCTGTTCGGTTTTTGAAATAAATTCAGTCAGAATAAGGAAATTTTCTGATTGAAAGGTAATACGCATGGATACTTACCAGTTATATTCCTAAGAGAGAGATAGTGGTTGAATCAAGGCATTGTTCAATTTAGTTAATTTTATCGTTCAAATTCAAAATACCCTCTGTTTTAATAAGCATGAATCCGGATCCCTTGCTTTAGAAACTCAAGGACTCTTCTTCTTGTAGCAAGCACAATGGAGAATTTAGAGATATTTCATTTAAATTAATCAAAATTTGAATTCTCTCCTATATCAAATATGAGTTTTCTTTTGACTCGCTCATAATCACTAAATTATATTTTTTAAAAATACATTAAAACACTTTCAGGCTCACTGGTATCGATTCTCTGGTCTTTTCTCGATTATCCGTCATTTTATTTGCTTTAGTTTTGAATTTAAAAGTTATTCTGTTACGTCGGTATCTCATAGAATTAAATAGAGGGGTAATAAATTTACAGTTGGTATATTTGAGATCGATAAACGATTTTATTGTTTTTTAAGATTATAATCATCTTAAGCGTCTTGGTTTTCTGCTTATTCTTATAAATTATTATATTTGAGCCTCTCCTCTCGCAGTTGACTCGCAGCAATGGTCTCCTCTCGTTAAATCTTCTGTTGTTGGGTTTTATACTCATTCTATATAAAAATAGTAAACGTAAGTGTAAACATAAGAATATAATATTTTTGAATTGGAGTTGAAGATTTGATTCTAGCTATTAAATTCCTCCTATTTTTGTGCTTATTCTTTTACTTTAGCTTATCGGCGTCTTTAATGTATAAATAAAATTAAAAATGCTTCGCCTCTCTTAACTAACTGTCTTACTCACCATAATAAATGTAATTATAAGTAATTTGAGTAGCACCATCTTCAATATCTTTATTATTTTTGCCCTACCTTTTATTTTTAGAAACTGAGCTAATTGAATAAATAATATTAATTTTAACGTAAATATTTGGGGGGAGGCCTTTCCTCGTCATCCACTTTTTTTCATGAAAATATGAAAAATCACTCTCTAAACTAAAATCAGCCAAAATCACCAAATTTTTAGTCCAAATTCAATTTCAGACTAACTATCCTATTCATATTCTTTAATTTAGATAATATTAAGGACCTTTGTGAAATTTTCATTTCACAAAAATTGAATTGCATAGGTATGACAGAATAATTTTAAAAAATCGATGCCCGGGTTTTTAAAAATTAATTGGAAAACAAAAAAAAAGGGGCTTCTTTTTAATACATCTTTTAAAATATCAAACAAAATTTTTTCATCGAAAAAGAGTGGAAAAAACGAGTGCGAAAAAAAACTGCGAAAAAAATGATGCTAAAACATAAATTGCAACATTAAAAATAAAACTTCATCATAATGAGTTTGATACTACTTCTAAAAATGAGGCTAAAACATGAGTTCTAAAACAGAGTGCGAAAACATGAGTGGAAAAAATGAGTGCTACACATATTGCCAAACTTAATATAAAAATTTTTTTCCCTAAGGTTGAACAATGAGTTGTATACATGAGTGAAAAAAGAGTCTCAAAATGAATGACCAAAAATGAGTTCTCATACATGGGTGCTCAAACATGAGTTGTCAAGCATGAGTGCCCCAAACATGATCCCAACATGAAAAAAAATTTAAACATAG
>JAJKFJ010021380.1:0-13787 GCA_027382625.1 Tetmemena sp. SeJ-2015
TTTTTTTTTATATAAAATTATAATATAGATTTAATTAAGTTTTTTAAGTTATATCTTCAAATTTAATCGATTTGAATTTAAATTAATAATTAATTTGATGACTTGTTGACTAAAGGCCAAGATCTGATGTTTAAATTAAAATATAAATAAACAATATTTTTATTAGAGAATTAATAATTTTAATTTGATAAGTATCCAAATTTAATTATGAACCTTAAGTAAGGATATAATGACATAAATACAAATATTTAAACTTGTTTCTCTTCAAGTTTTTACTTGAATGGTGATGCTTCATAAATTGGGCTTCAATTAAATTTGTTTTCATTTGAGAAGTATTAGTAGTTGAAATTTTTATAAATCTTAACTTTATTGAATGTTATCTTCCAAAATATGATCATGTTATTTTTATTGTAATTATAAATATTTAGGATTGCAATAAAGTAAAAGATTAAGGATACTAACTCTAAAATTAAATAATTTCTAAAGTATGTAAAAGTTTTGCTCATTAAAATATTTAATTCTTGACATAAATTTCTTCAACGAAGGAATTTATATAAATATAATGCTCCTTCTAATTAATTTCATATTTTTAATAATATTTAAATAATGTTTTTAAGGGGGAAACTGTCATTGAACTTCTACTATTAAGAAAAATACTAATTATATTTAGTAGATACCGCAAAGTATTAAATTAAAGTCTCTATCTAAAAATAAGAATAATTACCAATAAAATATATTCTTTATTTTTCATCAAAATTTATAATTTACTATATTTCTTTTAAATAAATAAAGCGAAGGATTTTATAATATAATTATGATAAAATATTGTATTAAGATATTTGATTATCTTAAATTAAAAAAATTTATACTTGACAATAACTTGTAATATTGATAATCTTATACTCCATTAAGTTTTATTTCATATAACTAAAAAACTAAATATTTATAAAATTTAAAACAAACTGAAAATAGTTATTTAGAAATGCATTATTTGTTAACAGATTAAGTTATCAAATTTATTTTAGATTGTTATTAAATAAAATCCTAATTTTTTCCTCAGATTATTGAGTGACAAATTAAAGCAAATTAGAACTAATAAAGTCCTATAATTTAATCTAACTAGAATTTCACATGGGTTATTAATTTCTAATTAAATTAGCTTGAATTTACAAAGGAATTTAAATGCAAAAACTGGTTAGAAATAATTTTATTGTGTGCGAATATGTACACTATATATATTTAATATGTTTAAGTGCCACTTTGAAAATTGTAAAAAATCATCACTTTGAAAGATGATGCATTTACGTTCTACTAAGTTTAAAAGCTTTAAATTCATTTTAATAAATTAATAATTCTAAACAAACTATTTTTACATTTATGAAGACTATTTGGTGAAATAATTCTACCATACTTTACATTTAAAGTATATAAAATAAAAAGTAACTGTTTTATTTATAAAAGTAAATTATTTTATCAAACTTAATTATCAAATCTTAAATAAAAATATCTTCAAAATTGATCGGTTATCAATTTAATTTAAGTCCTTCTTTAAATCATTTTTTCAAAAATAAAAAAATTACTCCTATAAGAAATTTGAAAAGAACAAATTTGATAAATTAAAAAATCCAAATTAATAATATATCTTGAATCTTTTATACAATAAACTATAATAATTTATTCTTAATTTTTTCCCTCTCAAAGCATTTTAAATATTTCTAATTTAACTGTGAAAATAGAATAAATGTTACTTGCATATTTTTGTTAAAATGCATCCTTTATCTAAATCTAAAATTCTATTATTTACAATAATTTTTAAGGATAAAGTTTGGCCATAACATATTGCTAAATTGGTTGGAGTAAAATATAAACCTTTATATCTAGGCTCAATACAACTAAAATAAGTATTCTTATAAGTCATTATTTTAACATTATAATTTTTAAATTATGAGAGATAATCTCACATTTATAAGTTGAAGAGATGTTGCAAAATAAGAATCATTGATTTTTAACAAAGATTATTTAGTTAGAAAATGAAAGGGCATTCATGATTATTTAAGTAGGTTAAAACTTAAATTTAAATTATAAAAACATTATTGAATTGGCGTGATATTTACTTTTTAGGTTTATATTTGCTATTTCGATATTAAATAAATTTAAATTAAGAATACATATCTTAAATACTTTAAACTTGATTTTAAATCTATTTTCGCATTTATATTTGAAATTGCAAGAAAATAGCATTTTTTTAATAGACTTTTTTATGAAGAATTACAGGCCATCATAATCAAAATTTATTTAAAAAAATAATATAGGCTTAAGTTCAAAATTGATTACTTCCGACCAAAATGATTAGATAAAGGTAATAGGATAAAATATTTAAATGAAACCTGGACTCGACTCCACGTTAGTTCGAGAGAAAACTTTTTAATTTTCAAGAATTTCATTGTCAAAATTGTTAAATTTATTGCTTAAAATTCTAGATGTATATTACTAATTTAAGCTTGATTTAGCGAAAATTTTTTTTAAATTTATGAATTCTATTGATAGTTAAAGTTTCTGCATTGTGATTCCCTTTGTAGGCCTTCAGTTTCATGGCAGTTGAGAAAAGTGTCCATTTGGGACGATCTAGGGCTCATTGGATAGCGCTTGCAAAATTAGGAGGGACTTTATCCTGCGCGTTGACCCTCTATCTGCTCTCCTGATGGAGTTAACCGGACTTTAATGTGGCAGGTGCCAATTATTCATAAATGTAACCTCCTAATAAAATTGCCCTCACAAATTGAGGATTCAGCCAAAGTGCACAGGATCATTGTTTCTCCCCTTGAAATGAGCTTTTAAATGATACCCATATTGCTAGGTTTATAAAAATAGAAAAAAATTAGATGTCATTTTATAATTGAAAAAATAGTACCAGTATGGAGCGTCTGAGAGATCATCGTAATAAATCAGATTCAGAATATCTGTGAAAATATAGGTTTTTGTTTGATATTTAATGGAAAATAAGCAAATAAATTTTTAGAGATGGGTAACTAAAAAACGGTGAGGAAGGTTAGAATAAAGTTAATTAACTCATAGTATCTGACAAACAGAATGGTTTTTAGAATTTATATTAAAATTAGAATGTTATAAATTACTTTTTTTGAAATTAATTAGGTTAACTGTCAATTAATTAAAAACTTTTACCCGCGGGGGGATTCGAACGTCCGTCCTCCAATCATTAATCAGACTCAATAGTAGAAATACCATTGAGCGGGGCGAAGTCTGATTAAGATTGGAGACGGACGTTCGAATCCCCCGCGGGTAAAAGTTTTTAATTATTGACAGTTAACCTAATTAATTTCATAAAAAGTAGATTTATAACATTTAATTTTAATATAAATTCTAAAAACCATTCTGTTTGTCAGATACTATGAGTTAATTAACTTTATTCTAACCTTCCTCACCGTTTTTTAGTTACCCATCTCTAAAAATTTATTTGCTTATTTTCCATTAAATATCAAACAAAAACCTATATTTTCACAGATATTCTGAATCTGATTTATTACGATGATCTCTCAGACGCTCCATACTGGTACTATTTTTTCAATTATAAAATGACATCTAATTTTTTTCTATTTTTATAAACCTAGCAATATGGGTATCATTTAAAAGCTCATTTCAAGGGGAGAAACAATGATCCTGTGCACTTTGGCTGAATCCTCAATTTGTGAGGGCAATTTTATTAGGAGGTTACATTTATGAATAATTGGCACCTGCCACATTAAAGTCCGGTTAACTCCATCAGGAGAGCAGATAGAGGGTCAACGCGCAGGATAAAGTCCTCCTAATTTTGCAAGCGCTATCCAATGAGCCCTAGATCGTCCCAAATGGACACTTTTCTCAACTGCCATGAAACTGAAGGCCTACAAAGGGAATCACAATGCAGAAACTTTAACTATCAATAGAATTCATAAATTTAAAAAAAATTTTCGCTAAATCAAGCTTAAATTAGTAATATAATGTTAAGCTTATTTTGCTCTCTAATTTTAAAATCAGTGTACAGATTCATTACTTATTTAGGATATAAATTTAAATATGATCTCTAATTCATCATAAAATAAAATAACGCTATATTAGTATCTAATAGTTCTTATTGCTTGAACAAACTATCATAATATTTAATAAAATTATATTTAATATTTTAAAGTAATATAATCAATTTAAATAATAAGAATTTAATACTTTAATCTTTAATTTTCCCGATAAATAATCCAAAGACGCTGAAAGTGGACGAAGTGTCTATGTAATTGGACGTTAAGTCATCATAGCATCCAACTGCAATATCACTTTTAATGTCATAGTAAATGTATTTAAAACTTGTAGCTGTCGTTTTTTATTTAGTAAAGAAATATGCAGTTCTCACCAGAGTCATTTCTGAAGGTTGTTAATTCGAAAACAAATGTAAAGCAAGGACGGATGGATCTGTTTACAAATTTCCGCTGACTTAAAAAATTTATTTTATTAATGTAATCATAAAAGTATATATATTTGACATGAATTGCGAATCCTCCTCCCACAAGCAAATATAATTATAAGTATAAATAGTCTTGTAAAACGTTTTAGTCATCTTTATATGAAAAATAGCTCGAAGCATACATTTGGCAATGGCCCTGACACTTAGAGCTTATTTTTTAAAGAAGTATTTCTAAGCCAGCAGAGAATTTGAAAATGTAAAATTGCAATTTATAAAATATTTTTTAATTAGCATTTTGATATTTATGAAATGTAATGATAATTCACTAAAATTAGTTAATTTAAAATGAAAGAAATGTCAAATCATTCTATGAATTCATTTCTTACATAGATGAAGTTTCTATGATGAGAATAATTGAATCTCCAATAATTTTATGTACCTATAATGCTTTATAAAATGAATTATAGTATTAAATTGGATAGTTAAAATCTAGGAGTAGTGAAGAGGCACCAAAGTCAATTTGCAAGGGTTAAGGAGATAGGCTGGCCAATACTTAGTGCCTTTGATCGTTGCGATTATAATATAGAGGCTATCTAGTTATTTGGCTTGAGGTTGTGACCATCTTCTTCAAATCTTCTAAAAGACTAGCGTTTTACGCAGTTGACAAAACATAGGATAGCTTCTTCAATTATCTAGCGAAGCTCCGAGGTATTAGGTGAGATCCTTACTGTTACAAATAGATCTCATTCCTATGAACTGAAGCTGGCTAGAAGAGTCGGTATCAGATCACTACCTTAATTATGAATCTAGAGAGCCGCTATAACTGCCTTCCCAACGCTTCAAGGTCACCATAATTCACACTCTTCTTTTACTTTGGCGCTCAGTGAGATTGGTGAGGGGGTCTCTAATTAATAGTCCATGACTTCAGACTATGACGTCACTGTGAGTTTATATCCACTTAGGGATTTAATTTATTTCACATAATAAATAAATTAGCTCTTTTTCTATTTTTAATAAGATATTACGAATTAAATAACTCTAAAGGGTATAAATAAATTCAATTTTAACTTATAAAAATCATAGAATTACAAATTACTTCCCTATATTACCATTGCAAAGACAGTAAAACGGCACTCTATGTTGCACTTTAGATTGGTGGTAATAGCAAAAAAAAAGTTGACATTACGAAATGTCTCACTTAAAATATTCAAGCCCTATTTAGACTTTTTCTAAGAGGGTTCAGATAGATTTGATAGTATGATAATCCTAAAATCTCTTCGATTTTGAGCTTATATATTTTTACAGTTAGCATTAATCTAAAGGGAGCAGCTATTAATGTTGACCAAGTGCTACTACTTTGGAACACAACTGTTCTCTAATAGATTTTGAGATTTTTTTTTATCAAAGCCTTTTTTAATTATTACATTATAAAAACCTTTTACTGTCAGATTACCAATTAAAAAACTTTTGCAGATTTTCCGCCAAAACGATGCAAACATTTTCTACGAGTTTAATTGCTAATTCTGGATTTTAATAACTTGATATTCATGCAAATTTTGAGAGGAAGTTCTCAACTGTTAGCAATAAGGAGCGCAAGTTCTCACGAAGAAGTTGATAAAGAGTGTGAAAACTATATCTCTCAGCTGAAGAGTGTTATGATGATAATTAAAGAATAAACTAGCTTTAATTTTGTGATTATGACCTAACAAGATTAACTTTATGGCAGAAGTTGTTCTTATAAACTGCCATAGAGAAGAAAGCTACAATTTATTATTTTAACTAATCCTCAATATAAATCTATTTCAATACTTTAAAGACCTGAAAATCTTTAGCTTAATTCAAAAATACTCCCGTGGCAAACCAAGCCTTATAATACTTTCTTTTTTAATAAAAGTTATTATTATGAATAATGTAATTATTGCAAGTAGCCTGTGTCATCACCAAAGTTAATTATAAAATAAATATTTCAAAAATTAATTCCTCCTTGTATATCAAATATTTTAGATAGCGAAATCCAACTAATTTCAAGAATTTCAAACATAAAACTCGTATTTTATTAGAATTTAATATTGATTAATTTCTATATGTAAATTTTGTACAAATTTATAAATGATTTTCAGATTGAATAAATATTTTTGATGATCATAAATGTTAATTAAGAAAGTAGGCATATTATTTCGATCTACTGCAATTCCATAAATTTAAAGTATTACTTGTATTTAACAATATAAAAGTATATTACGCAAACATATTTTAACAAATAAAATATAATCCATACTCCATCACCATACTGTTTTGTAAAGTTTGACTATCAAGTTTCATATTACTAAAATATTGGTTCAGAATCGTAAAAGAAGAGTCAAATTATAATTCAGCCATAAAAATAAATAAAACAAACAAAAGGTTAAAAAAAATAATTCAGTCTAGTCTGTTAATAAAAACTATATAAATATTTTTTTAATAAATACAAAAGCCAAAAAATGCAAATTTAAAGGTAAAATAAATCACGAGTTCATTATCATTTAGAGAAAAGTAAAAGAGGTTAATGTTTAAAATAAGATGAATTTATATTGCAGAGATCAATACTTGTAAAATGTATATTAATTAGTATCTTCTATCTTATCAAACACTTACTTTTATATCTGTCCGTTTTTTGGATTAATACTCAGGAAGTAAAGATTTCCAGCTATTTAATTTGCATTTAAAAGCTTTTGATAAAAATTAATATACTCACCTTTAAATTATAGAATTTATCTCTGAAATTTAAATGCTTTTAAAGTAAGATGATGATTTTATATTATAAATTTTCGGCTCTAATACCTGGATCTGAAGCAATGCTAGCATACAACTGATCGTATGCTTATAGATAAAGTCCTTTTAGCAAAATTAAAAATTAGCTTCAATATTCCTCTATCTTCTATCTTGTAAGTTAACATCCATCTCATTCGGTAGGGGTAAGCATTTTATTTTAAAACTTGCCCAATATTTTTACCTGTAAAATATCTCTTTTTATAAATAATTTTAAGCATTTTTGTACAATCCTAAAAAAGGATAAATAGGCCCCGCTTCAGTTGCTAATACACCTCCTATCGCGAAGCTCATTTCATATATTTTATCTTTACTTTAGCTGAGAATTCAATAAAAAAAGAGAATTAAATTATAAATTAAATTAAAAGTGGAGTAACTGTTGAAATGTGTCCAAATTGAATAATTATTATGCCATTCGATTCAGCATCAAATTCGAAGAACATTTATCCTTGCAACTTTTGTGTGGGAGCTATTAACCAAGAATTATAAGCGATACAAATTTAGATGAAGATGAATATGGAGATGATTAAAAATGCGCATATCATATCTCGTTTCTGAGAGGTGCTGAGAAGATGATGAAAGAAGAAAATCATATTAATATTTTATAAGGTATTGAACAAGCTGCAGATCAGGGGGTGTTTGAGCGATTTCAACTGACACGAAGTTGAATCTCCATTTATTATTTTAATCAATCACCAATTTTAATTTAATTTTCAACTATATTACTAAGAGATAGAATAAATTGATATCGAAAAATATTAATTCTGATAATCATCCAGTTAATAAAAGTTTCGAGAATTAAAAATAAGATTTTTCACTTTATAAAATAGAATAGAAATTTTTTTTAGATTAATCATAGTTAACCTTAAAGTAATCAATGATTAGGTTATATTGGTCTCTGAAATAGATTATTGGAAACTATCTTTAGTTGAAACAAGTTCTATCAATCACCCCCAAACCTGAATTGGCTTGAACTATTACCAAATAACTATATAAGCGATTAGATGAAAACAAAGACTTACTAAGTAACAAGGAACCAAATTGTAAATACAATTTTTCCATTATTTGAATTCATTTAAGTTTTTTTAATAACTATTTGAAGCTTTTTTATGTAAAATTTTAGGTTTAAATTTTATTGAATATAAGAATAAAGAGAGGACAAAATTAATCCTATTATTTCTTTAATCCTATTTAATCTAATTTGGCTACTTTATTAACTATGAAAATTAATTTTTTAATTGAAATTGCGATAATTTATTTGCCAAAATTCTTATAATTTATATATAAACTGTATCTATAGAAAAATAAAATTAGTCTACATAATATCTATAAAATAAGAATTATATTAAAAATAAGATGTTAATCATTCGAATTTCATATTTATAAAAACATAGATATAAATATATTTTATAATTAAAGTTTACTTGCTAATGATTATAAATGAATTATGGGAAGATCTACAAAAATTAAAGAAATAGTATTCGAAGGAATAAATTAATTTAAAACTTTCACCTAAAATCTCTAAATTATTATCCAAAATTTTTATCTTCTTATAGATCATCTTGATTATTCAGTTCGCTTAATTTATAATCAATAACAATTTTCAAAAATATTAAACATGAGATAATTTATTGAACCAAAAAATAAACTGCTATTCTAAAAAATAAGATTTTAATCCAAATTTTCATAATCTATTTAAGCAGTGAATCAATTATAAAATATGCTGTTCTTGCATAAAATTAAAATAGTAGATTTTGCAAATTCTTTTATGATATATAATTATCTTTTTAATAGTGGAAAATTTATTTTAATTGGAATATTTAATCTCATATTTTTTTAAAACTCCTAAATTTTTTCCATTTTTAAAAAAATAAAAAAATGTTTTAAAAGTTTTTTTTTTAAAAAAGCTTCGAGTGTCCCACATATTCATAAAAGATGATTTCCCAAGGCTATATTCTGATTATTTCATTAACTAATTTAGATTAAACTCTTTAGAATCAAAAGGGTTCTTTTAGTTAATTACCCGGAACCATAATTTTTTTATTTTTAATTTTGATTTTGTTTTTGAGAAGCAAAATTGTGTTAAGCTTTCTTTATCTTTTTCTTTGACTTTTAATTATTAATATAGAAAGTATCTAAAAGAGAATTAACCGTGATTACCAAGGTAGTTGAGGGCGCGGTCTCTCAGAATTTTTCTAGTTAATAACTCATTTATTATATATTGTGCAGCATAATATTTTAGAGGAGCGTGGGTTTTTGTAAACCCTGAGTTGGCTGAAGAGCAACACTCCTCTCAAGTCAGATCTACATGCTTCATAGAACTGGCTCGTGTAGGCAGGTGGTAGTTTATCAAACTAGGCACGATATATTATATATGCCCTGGCTACTCCTTAATTCTACAATTACATAAACAAAGTTTTCTTTGACCTTTTGTTGGTCTTAATATTTGTAAAATTGTTAAGCTCTTGAGTTAGACTTAATGTTTGGTTTGCTTCTTTATTTTAATATAATTGGTCTATTATGATTGAGAGTTTATAGGAAAGTTAGTTTAAAATATCCACAATATAATGAGTGTACGCTCAACTTAAAGTTATAATCGGCATATCCCATAAATAAGCAAATTAATTTATGATAGTACTAATTCAAAATATTTATTGTCAATAAGGTTTAGAGAGATATTGATCAAAGACTATCATATTTTAATTTATATTTACTTTTAATTAAGGTTTCTTTAGATATATTGAGCAATTAATTTAAATGGCTCTTCAAAATAAATTTAAAAATAATATTTTCTTAGTTGAATTGTGAGCTATATTTGTACGCACTAATCAAAGCTAAGCTTATTTTAAGTTTCTAAGTTCTCTTCAAAATTTTAATCCTTGCTTCCTAATCTATAAAATTACAAATTCTAATTATCACTTCTTTAAATTTTTAAAGTTTAAAGGGGTTTTTAAATTTTTGTTTTTAAATTATTTTCTTCTTTTAGTCTTTAATATTTGAAAACAAACTCTTAGCAGAATTGTAATAAGCACTTATCAGGTAGGCATTTGGATTCTTTAAAAATGAAATTTTTTCCTATTTTAAAATTGGAAGTCAATAGGAAAAGCATCATCAATCTTATCTATTCTATCTTCAACTTCAAAAATTCATATATTTTATTTAAATTGCATTCAAATAACTAAGGTATCTTATTTCATAATCATATCTTCTGATAAAATAAAAACCAATTTATCTCTATAGTCAATAGTCTAACTATTGAAGGGACACAAATCTTCAAAAAAGATAGAAATTTAAATCTCATAAAGGAAATATTTTTAATAATGATAATTCCAGAAAATGAAATTAGTGCTTTGATAAACTTAAATTATTAAATAGGCAGCTCAACTAAAACTTGATTAAGTATAGCAAAATCTTGATGAGAAATTTTTTTATAAATTTAGCAAAATTAAAAATAATAAAACTTCATTCGTAAACGTTCTATTAAATTAAGCGTCTATATCAGTCCCTTAGTAATACTTAGTTAGGGATGTCTCATTCAATTTCAGCTCGTCATAACTTGGAGTAAATTCAATAAAATTAATTCTTAGTCCTTTTAGAGTTGTACATTCGATATTTAAACAGTACTATTTATTAGACAATATTTTATCGCTTTAATTACTTAAAAAATAGGATAACAAACTAAAATAACTTAAAATATCAGTAGACAATATTTATTAACTTTTTTAAGAAAGTAGAGGATGGTTTGGGAAATTATTTGGATTGACTCTAGGACTTATGATGCTCAATTTTCGGCTAAAATAATTGTTTCTTGAATTTCGCTAATGATTTCTCTTGGGGTTCCTTCTATATTTAAAATAGCTTAACTGCAAGTGGCTTTATCTTTTCTTTGTAAAATCTCTTTAACCAACTCAAAAACTATTTTAAAAAGTTTTCAATTTATATCACAACTTTATTAAATGAATACTGAAAAATTAGAAAGTTAAAAATATTTAAAAAGTTAATTCAAGTTTTAAAAATATTGTGGGTTTAGCATGGGTAATTTTTTAAAATTTTTTAAAAAAAATTTTTTTTAATTTTTTTTAAAAAAAAGTTTTTTTAAATTTTTTTACGAAAAAATTTTCTCTCTAAAGTCAATAGAATAAGTATAAAAAATCAGTAATTTTAAAAATAAGATTTAAATTTTTGTTAATAAAAAACATAAATTTCAATTTATTAATTTACGAAAAGCAGATTTCAATATTTTTTATTTTTTACAAACATTTTATAATATATAAACTGAGAAAAGAGAATGACAATATTAAATAAGAAGTAAATCAATGTGAAGCAGACAGGAACATATCCAAAGAAAATGCGATTATCTTCATTTTATTTAATTTCATCCACGTCAAAAGCATCTGAATAGGGAAAAATGAAAAAGGGTTTAAAACAGTGATATCAAAATCTCATTCACAAACTCCACCATATTCTAACTACTCTCTAAATATAAATCTATAAATCTAAATGAGGCTTTACTCCAAGAATATAATTAGAGTACATCATGTTCATCATTATCATGCAAAGTAGTTGAACTGATCCATTTTAAGTTAAGAAAACTAAGCAAAAGCAATACAGAAGTTTCCTCAACACTTTTATCGGATAAAACATAGATGCTAATTCACTTAAGGTATTTATTTCCAAAAATTTTTTTTATAGAATTTAATTTTAATTTTTTTTAAAATTTGCCCAGGGAAAAATTTTTTAACCCAAAAAAGGGTAACAAAATAAATATAGTCATCTAAGGTTTTATTTAAACATTGGATTTCGATGAAGGAAACTTAAATGGTTCAATGCCCTCATTATCACTTATAAAGCCCAAAACGCCCCAAATGCCCCTCTTTACATCCCCAAGCTGGAAAAATGGCCTGAATTGTATTTTAGTGCGGCGCACGGGGAAAATTCAACTGCGATAGATATTTAAGAAACTAAACCCAAAACATTTTACTCTTTATAACTTTAAAAAATTTTTTTTTCCTATGTCACTTACTTTTATCTATACACTCTAAGTAGAAAATTTATGATTATATACCCCTTGGAAAAGAATTTAAAAGATTTGGGAAGGGGGGCAAATTTCATTTTCCACTTGGGGTAGCGTAACTTACTTGAGTGCGCTCAATGTGTGATATGTCGCCCTGGGGGAAAAGCCTCTCGAATGTGCTACTTGCGCAATTGTTGCATATTTGGAAAAGTAGGGAGGGGGAGGTTTTCCAAAATTTAAAAATGCGATAAATCATTTTCACTTACCATAAATTAAAATTTTCCTTTTTTTGCCTTGTATCGTAATGTAAAAACATATGCCATGAGTGCGCTTTCTAGTGATTTCCTGTTTGCACATGATGTTTTTGAAGGGTGTTAGCATGCGGGAAGGCAGTATACATTTCGCAAAAATACAGAGTTGGGAGTGGAAAAAAGGTTGGGGGGCTCTTTGATAAAAGTGCGGGTAAAAGTTCATCCTCCCCTTTAAAAATGGGTATAACCAATTTAAACGCTTTAATTTAATTAATTTAATTTAGAAAACTTATAATTGATCATAACTTTAATCGATTTATTATTTAAAGGGGTGATGAACCCCTTTCGACTTTTTTTCTAGAGCCACTCTTTTACTTTAAACTCTTATATGCGAAAAATGCATCACTGCTCCTGCATGCTAAACATTCATACATCATGTGAAACATGAATCACTAGTATGCGCACTCATTGGATATGTGACAATTTTTGATAAAAAGTGAAAAAAAGGGGCAAACTTAAGTATGGGTTAAGTGAAATGACTTTTCGCACTTTTAAATGGGAAGCCCCCTCCTCTCTACTTTTTCCGATATGCAACAAATTTCGCAAGTAAAACATTTATTTGAAAAAAGGGGTTTTTACGGCGGGAATATCACACATTGACCCCCACTCAAGTAAAATTTACGCTTCAAGTGGGAAAAAAGCATTTGCACTCTTTTATCATTTATCATTTTTTAAAGTATATTTAATTTATCATTTCTACTTAGAGTGTATAAAAATATAAGGGGAGGGACATAGAGAAATACACAGTATATAAAAAGTAATGCTTTGGTAGCTCTTCACTATCTATCGCAGTTGAATTTTGATTGCGCCCCACTAGATACAATTTTGATTACTCAGCTTGGGGATGTGAGAGCGCATGGGGTTTTTGCTTCTATATTTATAATGATGGGATTGAAACCATTAAGTTTCCTTTATCGGGATCCATGCTACTGAACCTTAATGACTTTTAGTTTTAATTTCTACCCTTAGAATTATATTTTTCCTCGAAAAAAATTTAAAAAATTAAATGTTTTTAAAATTTTAAATTTTAAAAAAAATTTTGTTGAATTTTCAAGGGAATTTCCACTATTTTGTTTCCTTGTATCCGAAAAATTCACAGTTTTTTTTTCTTTTTAAAAAAAAATAAAAGTTAATTTATAAATCTTGATTATCCAATAAGAAAAAAAGGGCAGGCATATTGTAACTGGAAGGAAAAATATAC
>JAJKFJ010021381.1:0-32533 GCA_027382625.1 Tetmemena sp. SeJ-2015
TTGCGGAAAAAACCAGATATTTTGGCTATAACTCGGCAACGTTCGGACGAAATATCGAACGCGCGCAAATCAGCGCCCTTGATGACCCGGGTAGATGGTTGTTGGGAGTTTTAACTCAAAATTTAAAGGGTTCTTGTCTAACTACCTCGGCACAGCTTTAAGCGTCACCAACTTTCTAGTCAATCCTAAATAGTCTAATTTCGCGGAAAAACCAGCTCATTTTGGCTTAACTTCGCGAACGACTGCATTCGGCGAAACATTATGCGAACCGCCGCGCCCCCTCAGCGCCTTCGAATGACCGGTAGTGGTTTGTTGGGGTTTTAACTCAAAATTAAGGGTCGTATGTCTAACTACCTCGGCACAGCCTCTGCAGCGTCCACAATTCTGTCCAATCTAAAATAGTTCTAATTTTGCGAAAGAATCCAAGACGGCATTTTGCATATAACTCGCGAACGACCTCATCAGGACGAAATTGCGAAGCCGCGGCAAATCGCGCCCCTTGAATGACCGGGTAGATGGTTGGTGGGATTTTAACTCAAAATTTAAAGGGTTCTATGTCTAACTACCTCGGCCCCAAACCGGGGCCTTGAAGCGTCCCAAATTCCTAGTAAATCTAAATAGTCTAAATTCGCGAAATCCCAGACTCCTTTTGCTATAACTCGCGAACAACTCATCGGACGAAAATTGCGAACGCCGCGCAAATCAGCGCCCTCGAATGACCGGTAGATGGTGTGGAGTATTTAATCAAATTTTAGGGGTTCTAGTCTAACCATACTCGGCACGCTCTGAAGCGTCCACAAATTCCTGTCAATCAATAGTCGAAATTTCCGCAAATCCCAAGACTATTTTGCAATATAACTCGGAACGACTCATCGGACAAAAATATGCGAAACGCCGCGAAACAGCGCCCCTCTGCATGACCCGGGGTAGAAATGTTTGGAGTTTCACTAAATTAAGGTTCTAAGTCTAATACTCGGCACAGCCTCTGAGCGTCCACAAATTCTAGTCAAATCCTAAAATCGTCTAAATTTCGAAAAATCCCAAGATTCATTTTGGCTATAATCGCGAACGACTATCGGACAAATATGCGAACGCGCGGCAATCAGCCTGAATGAACCGGTAGAGGTGTGGGTTTAACTCCAATTAAGGGGTTCATGGCTAATACTCGGCACAGCCTTTTTGAAGCGTCACAATTTCTAGCAATCTAAATGTCTATTTCGCGAAAAAATCCAAACTCATTTTGGCTATCTCGCGAACGATCATCGGCGAATATGCGACGCCGCGCAACTCAGCGCCGTTGAAGCCCGGGTGTGGTTGTTGCGGTTTTCAACTCAAATATTTAAGGCGGTTCTATTGTCTAACTACCTCGGACGCTCTGAAGGCGGTCCACAAATTCCTAGTCAATCTAAAATAGTCTAAATTCGCGAAATCCCAAGACTCTTTTGGCTATAACTCGGCAACTCCTGGACGAATATTGCGAAACGCCGCGCATCCGCCCCGTTGAATTGACCCGGGTGGTGTGTTGGGGTTTAACGCAAAAATTTAAGGGGTTCTGTGTCTAACTACCTCGCACAGCCTCTGAAGCGTCCACAAATTAGAATCCTAAAACATGTCTAATTTCGCGAAAAATCCAAGACTCATTTTGGCTATAACTCGGACCGACTCATCGGACGAAAATATGCGCAACGCCGCGCAAATCAGCGCCCAAATGACCAGGGTAGATGGTTGTTGGGAGTTTAACTCAAATCTCTAAAAGGGTTCTTGTTCTAACTCGGCACAGCCTCTGAAGCGTCCACAATTCCTAGTCAAATCCTAAAATCGTCTAATTTCGCGAAAATCCCGACTATGTGGCTTACGCGCTACGCTAGCGGACGAAATATGCGAACGCGCGCAATGCAGTCGCCCTTGAATGACGGATAATGGTTGTTGGGAGTTTTAACTCAATTAAGGGGTTCTTGTCTAACTACCTCGCGACGCCTTGAACGCGTTCCACATTCCTGTCAAATTCCTAATAGTCTAATTTGCGCGAAATCCAAGACTCATTTTGGCTATAGCTCGCGAACGACTGATCGACGAAAATATGCGAACGCCGCGCAAATTCAGCGCCCTTGTGACCCCGGTAGAATGGTTGTTTGCGGGTTTTTAACTCAATTTAAGGGTCTATTGTCTTAACCTACCCCGGCTCGCCTCTGAGCGTCCACAAATTCCTAGTCATCCTAAATAGTCGACATTTGCGAACGATCCAGACTCCATTTTGCTATAACTCGCGACCGACTCACTCGGGACGAAATATGCAAACGCCGCGCAATCGCGCCCCTCGAATGCGGGTAGTTGGTTGTTGGGAGTTTTAACTCAAAAGATTTAAAGGGGTTCTATGTCTAACTACTCGGCACAGCCTCTGAAGCGTCACAAATTCCTAGTCAAATCCTAAATAGTCTATTTCGCGAACAAATCAGCTCATTTTGGCTATACTCGGACAACTCATCGACGACAATATGCCGAACGCCGCGCCAATCAGCGCCCCTTGAATGACCGGTAGATGGTTGTTGGGAGCTTTAACTCAAAATTTAAAGGGGTCTCTATGTCTATCTCGGCCGCTCTAAGCGTCCACAATTCCTAGTCAAATCCTAATTTCGAAATTTCGCGAAAATCCCAAGACTCATTTTGCTAACTCGCGATACGTCATCGGACGAAAATTATGCGAAACGGCGCGCCAAATCAGCGCCCTTGAATGACCCCGCGGTGATGGTTGTGGGGAGTATTAACTTCAAATTTAAAGGTTCATGTCCCGAACTACCTCGCCACAGCCTCTGAAGTCCACAACTTCCTAGTCAAATCCTAAAATGTCTAAATTTCGCGAAAATCCCAGACTCATTTGGCTAGAACTCGCGGAACGCTCATCGACGAAAATCTTGCGAAACCCGCGCAAATCACGCCCTTGATGACCCGGGTAGCATTGGTGTTGGGGGTTTTACTCAAATTAAAGGGGTTCTATGTCTAACTACTCGGCACAGCCTCTGAAGCACAAATTCCTAGTCAAATCCTAAAAATAGTCTTAAATTCGCGAAATCCCAGACTTTTTGGCTATACTCGACGAACGACTATTCGGCGAAATATGCGAAACCGCCGCGGCAAAATCAGGCCCCTGAATGACCCGGGTAAGCTGGTTGTTGGGAGTTTTAGCTCAATTAACAGGTTCTATGTTAACTTAACCTCGCACGCTCTGAAGCTTCACAAATCTAGTCATCCTAACAATGTCTAAATTTCGCGAAAAATCCAAGACTCATTTTGGCTATAACCGGCGAACGACTCATCGGACGAAATATGCGAAACGCCGGCAATCGCGCCTTGAATGACCGTAGCATGGTTTTGGGTTTAACTCAAGTTTAAGGGTTCTATGTCTAACTTCCTCGCACAGCCTCTGAAGCGTCACAAATTCCTAGTCGCTCTTCCGATCTAATTTCGCGAAAAATCCCAGATCGGAAGAGCATCTGCGAACGACTCATCGGACGAAATATGCGAACGCGGCAAATCGCGCCCCTGATGACCGGTAGATGGTTGTGGGAGTTTTAACTCAAATTTAAAGGGGTTCTATGTCTAATACCTCGGCACAGCCTCTGAAGCGTCACAAATTCCTAGTCAAACTCTAAACATAGTCTTACATTTCGCGAAAATCCAAGACTCTATTTGGCTTAACCGCGAACGACTCCATTCGGCGAAATATGCGAAACGCCGCGCAAAACAGCGCCCCTTGAATGACCGGAGTGGTTGTTGGAGTTTTACTAAAATTTAAAGGGGTTCTGTCAACTACCTCCGCACAGCTTCTGAAGCGTCCACAAATTCCTCGTCAAATCCTAAAATAGTCTAATTTCCCGAAAAATCCAAGACTCATTTTGGCTATAACGCGAACGACTGATCGGACGCTGCGAAACGCCGCGCAAAGCAGCGCCCCTTGATGACCCGGGTAGATGGTTGTGGGAGTTTTAACTCAAATTTAAAGGTTCCATGTCTAACTACCTCGGCACGGCCTCTGAAGCGTCACAAATTCCTAGTCAATTCCTCAAATGTCTAATTTTCGCGAAATCCAAGGACTCTTTTCGGCTATACTCGCGACGATCATCGGACGAAAATATGCGCAACGCCGCGCAAATCAGCGCCCCTTGAGACACCGGGTAGATGGTGTTGGAGTTTTAACTCAAATTTAAAGGGGTTTATGTCTACTTACTCGGCACGCCTCTGAAGCGTCACCATTCTTAGTCAATCTAAATAGTCTTAAATTTCCGAAATGCAGACTTTTTGCTATAATCCGCGAAGACTCAATCGGACGAAATATTGCGAAACGCCGCGCAAAATCAGCGCCCTTGAATGACCGGGCTGATGTTGTTGGGAGTTTTATAAAATTTAAAGGCGGTTCTATGTCTATCTACTCGGCACAGCCTTGAAGCGTCACAATTCTGTCAATCCTAAATAGTTAAAATTTCGGAAAATCCCAGACTCTTTTGGCATACTCGCGACGATCATGGACGAAAATATGCAAAACGCCGCGCAAATCAGCGCCCTGAATGACCCGGGTAGATGGTTGTTGGGGTTTTTAACTCAAATTTAAGGGTTCTTGGCTAACTCTCGGCCCAGCGCTCTGAGCGTCCACAAATTCTGTCAAATCCTACATGTCTGAATTTCGCGAAGCCCAGACTCATTTTGGCGTACTCGCGACGACTCATCGCGGCAATATTGCGAAACGCGCGCAATCAGCGCCCTTGATGACCGCGGGTTGATGGTTGTTGCGGAGTTTTAACTCAAGAATTAGGGGTTTATGTTAACTACCTTCGGCAGCCTTCTGAGCGTCCAAATTCCCAGTCCAATCTAAATCGTCTATTTCGGCGAAAAATCCCAGACTCATTTTGGCTATAACTCGCGAAGCTCTCGACGAATATGCAACGCCGCGAAATCACGCCTTGAATGACCGAGGAATGTTGTTGGGAGTTTTAACTCCACATTTAAAGGGGTTCTATGTCTAACTACCTCGGCAAGCTCATGAGCGTCACCAATTCTGTAATCCTAATGTCTCAATTTCGCAAAACCCAAGACTACATTTGGCTTAACTCGCGAACGACTTCATCGGACGAAATATGCGAAACGCCGCGCAAGCGCCCCTTGAATGACCCGCGTAGATGGTTGTTGGAGTTTTAACTCAAATTTAAAGGGTTCTTATGTCTAACTACCTCGACAGCTCTGACGTCCACAATTCCTAGTCATCCGTTCATAAAAATAGTCTAAATTTGCGAAAAATCCAAGACTCATTTTGGCTAGCGAACGACTCATCGGCCGAAAATATGCGAACGCCGCGCAAATTCGCGGCCTTGAATGACCGGGGTGATGGTTTTGGAGTTAACTGCGATTTAAAGGGTTCTATGTCTAACACCTGGACAAGCTCTGAAGCGTCACAAGTCCTAGTCATCTAATAGCTAAATTTTCGCGAACAAATCCAAGACTCATTTGGCTATAACTCGCGAACGTCAACGAAAATATGCGACACGCCGCGCAAATTCAGCGGCCCTTGAATGACCGGGTAGCATGGTTGTTGGAGTTTTAACCAAATTTAAAGGGGTTTATGTCTAACTAACTCGGCCAGCCTTGAAGCGTCCACAAATTCCTACTCAAATCTTCCGATCTAATTTCGCGAAAAATCCCAAGACTATTTTGGCTTAACTCGCGACGAACTCTCGCCGGAATATGCGAACGCGCGCAATCCGCGCCCTTTGAATGACCCGGGTAGATGGTTGTGGGGATTTTAACTCAAAATTTAAGGGGGTTCTATGTCTAACTACCTCGGCACAGCCTCTGCAGCGTCCACAAATTCCTAGTCAATCTAAATAGTCTAAATTTCGCGAAATATCCCAAGACTTTTGGCTTTAACTCGCGAACGACTCATCGGACGAAAATATGCGAACGCCGCGCAATCGCGCCCTTAATGACCCGGTAGATGTGGTTGGGGTTTTATCCAAAACTTTAAGGGTTTCTATGTCTAAATATCTCGCACCCAAGCTCCTGAGCGTTCAACATTCCCCGATCAAGATTAACGACCCTGACTTAGATTGAATAACTTGAAATATCAGATCCATAAGGTTCATAATTTCCAGCGACATCTAGAGATGAATTACCGTCAATAAAGTAGGAATAAGCTCTTTTATCTTTAACCACACTTGAAAAGGAGTAGTTTTTCATATTTAGAATAGTATATTAGCACTAAAACATGCTAACGAAATAAGTTTCTAAATTAGGAATTGTTTAAGTTAAGGTATTTAATGACTAGAAATTGCTTAATTGATTCTTATCCAATCTTTAAAATCCCAATGACATTTCCTTTTTACATGTGAAAGTAGATGTATCAATTCTAAACAAGAAATCTTTGTAGTTGCCTATAAATGAATCATTAATAAACTTCCTCATTTCTTATTGATAGTTCCGTTCACATAGTTATTGATGAAGTAAAGTTTGAGTTTACTCTAAAAGTAAACATAGATATCCGTTGTGTAGAGTAGACTTTTAGAGGCAATTTCTTTAACATTAATTACGAGAGGAAGGTATCTGGATAATTATAGGTTCTAATATAACTCCTCCTCCTCCAAAAATCTATTAAATGTTGAAATTCTTCATGAGTATAGGATCTTTAAGATTGCATTTAAATAAGTACATATGCAAGAATCCTAAAATTTTATTATCATGGATAAAGTTTCCGTATTTATAATTCTCATTATTGATTTAAAATTTCCTTCATTTTGAAAGAATCGAAGAATCCAACATACATTACAAGGCGAAAACTAGGATAATTGAAGATAGGTACATCTTAGAATTTTAGCTCATTAAGAGAATAGTTAAAAGCCTCATCTTTTGTGTGGTTATATTAATTGCAGCAGGTATTGGGAGTATCAAGATTTTGTTTGTTTATTTTAACAAGATAAGCTTCTTTCCTCATAAGTCAAGTTTCTGAATTTCAGACTAGTAGATCACTAGACACACAATGTAGTTCCATAGCCAGGTTTTATTCTTGCCGATATTATAAAAGCTTAGAGAGTCAACTGATATTAGGAAAAAAATAGACTTCAAGCTTAACGATGATGAATCTGGTAATAAAGACGCTGGAAGCGGCGTTAATATCACAAATGAAATTATAGACTGGAAAGCTTAGTTATAAAGCAGTAACTTTTGTAAACTTATTGTATTTCACTTCCAAAAGCATAAGCTCAGTGATAATGTTCATCCTCAGAATATCAAGTCAATTAAATGTGAAGGGAATCTTCTCAAGTTGAGTTGCAACACTGTAAATGAGATTATTACTTATCTCATTATTTTTTGTTTCAACCTCAAATATGCCTTGCTAAAAGGCTGAGGGACCTATATTTTTAAGTTCAAGCTGCAAATGGCAAGCTTGGTTTCTTAAGTTGATTACTATTAGAACTGGGCTGAGAATGAGATTTATCCGAAGGTTTTATACTGGCAAATGATTTATACCAGGCTATTCAAATCTTACTAACTGCAGTTGAACATTCGTAAACGAATCCATTGAACTGATTTAAAGTGTTGCTCAATAACTAGTCGTATGAGAATATTATATCCTAATCTATAATTATCCTAGAATAAGATGAATTAAGGATTGTCTTCAAAGACTTTAGTTTTTTGCATGAGAGTCATTAAATTCGAATTGCCAGCTCATAAATCTTTCCTTGTATTTAGTCTGCTTGATTTTAGAGGAAAGTTTTTGAATTGAGTACTCTTATAGTTTGTCTCTGCTACAGTATACAGAAATATTCATCATTGAAATATTTCCGAAAATGAATGTATTAGTCTCCTCATCATTTTCATAAAGATTGTATTAAGATTCAATAAAGCTGACTAAAATCAAGTTTGAGGAAGCAATTTCAATATGTAAAGGATTAGCGTTAAACCTGCGAAGCAAGGTTATTAGAGTTTTAAATCTAAAATCTAAAATGTAGTATTTTTCCAAACCTCGAAGATGTATTTATCAATATCATTCTCAAAATTATTAAACCCATCTGTTTGAAGATAGTTTTGTATTCTCAACAGCGATAAGTAGTCTTCCTAGGAGTTGATCTAGAGCATCACTCTCTTTTCAACACCACCACACAGTGCGTCCACAGTTGCATGCTTGTCCAAAAAGATATCATAAACAGTTTGAGAGCGATCAAGGCACTGTGAACTCCAAAACCATCTTGCAATAAATTACTCTACTCCACTGTAATAATTCTTAGAGAAACTCTAATTCTTACTTCAGCAATAGCCTTTGCAGGAATATTTTGAGCCTCCAATACAATCAGGGTAAAATGCCTTGAATTTTCCACTAATTGAGTCTCTTATTTTATTTCCCATGGGTTCGCTAAAGGTAAAGCTGCAGCTATGTTGTCATATTGAAAGCCCAGCTTTGAAGTTATCTTGCAGTAGAGAGTTAGGCAGTTCTGTGCAATTTATCTCTATGTTTTAAAGTTCATCAGGTTCCTTAAATAGACACTAAAACTTTCTCCAGCAGTCCCTCACCCAAAATAAAAGGAAGTTGGACATCAGTCTTATTTGATAAGCATTGAGTTACCCAAGCTTTTTAAAATCGCACTATCAGTCAGGGAAGGCTGCTGCAAAGTAATAATTAACTTATCAAGGAAGTTAGTGCTCAAGTCATCATTTGGGTAAAAAATAAATCCATTATTTTTAGAAGCTAAAGCTATTCGCATCAGATTTTAAATGCCTAATACGATAGCATTAAAGTAAATATCAGCTACCCAAGAGACTGAGCTTGATCTTTTACTATTCAGATATAGAAGTTACCGACTGAATAGAAGGTCTTGGAGTCTTGTCATTCTAGAAAAATATCCTACTATCTCTTTGAATAAATCTTCAGTCCGAGTTTCTTCATTAAAACTCTGCATTTCCTAACATTAATTCCACGAAAATGACCCATCATTAGAGGTAAGCATGATCCTCTTAGCATGGTTTTGGTACAGGGAGCTTTGGCAAATCCATTCACTCAAATCTTCGAGAACTCTGAAATAGTAGAGCAAGGAGTATTTGAAACAACAGGTGCTTATTTTTTTCTAAAGCACTTTAAATAACTCGCTTCAGGTCTAAATTCTGTTGAGGGTGCAAACTAATTTTTAATCTTTAATTGGTGAGATTATTAGCTTAGATTTCTTATTAACAGATTTTAAAGAAGTCCATAATAATCAATCGAGTTTTCAATGCTTCTATCTAGTATAGTTTGAATAAAGTTATTTTAATTGTATTCTTTTCAGATCCCACTCACATCTATACTCTTCACAAAAGCCAATGCAATATGTTTTGTTCCCTTCCTTTATACTCAAGAATGAAGTAGGTGAAACTAAAACAGTATTAAGCACATTTTAAATTGCGTTATAAGTTTATATCCCTTACTATTTGCTTCTGAGTAGATAAAAGTCTATTACTTAGGACTGAAGAGGTAGAAAATTAAGATCCATTGAAGTGTTCATTGATTAAACGTTAATCCATAAGCCTGTTATGATCTGCGATTTAAAATTGACTGTGTTTATTAGAATTATAAATACTATATTTAATTAATTAAATAATTAAGTTACTCTCGTCTCTAAGCTGGCAGGAAGATTAAAACAGTCACTTAAATTAGATGTCTCCAATTGGCTCTCTAGTCAAGTATTCAAACGTGCTTCCGTTAAAAGTAAATTCATTTTAAAAATTTTGAAAATCAATGCTATATCTACAATATTAATTAGCTCCGATAGCAGAAAGTCAAAAAATAATTACTAAAAATAATAAATTATTCTTTGCAACATTTATATTAAGAAAAGAATAAATTTTTCTTTTTAATTTTTTAATGAAAATCCAATTTTTTAAAAGTCAGCCTGATCTCCCTATTCTATGTTGTCATTATAGAAATAGAATTTTATAAGATATGATACTAACATTTAAATCAAATAATAGAGGTAATTATACTATTCAAGCTTGGACAAAGTGAGAATATATTAATGTCTGAGCTTTTCAAATCTTCTGAGTTAGAACATTGCAAAAACTTTGAAAAATTCTCAGATGCGCACTATATCTACCCGTTTTTTAAAAAAAAGAAATCTTATTATAATCTTAAACTAAAAAACTTATTAATTTTTAAGTTTGGGTCAGTTATAACAGTATATAAGTCTTAAGACTCTACTGGATGATCGTTAATTTCCATCTTCTCTGTTTTCTTTAAGTAAGCAATAAATTAGAGTCCAAATAATCCGATAAATGGCATATTTATATTACTTTAAAATAATCCTAAAGTTTACTTAGTCAAAGAAAGGCTGTACATAAAAATCAACCAAGATCAAAAAGCCATTGTAGTCCTTAATCCAGAGATTCTGCTTCTGGTTGATGAATTTTGATTCTGTTCTCTCTGTGTAGAATGAATCGAGACACTTATTATGAGAAGGCTCATCTATCACAGATGGAAGGATAATGGATAAGTTGGAGTTTAGAAATTTCTCCATAGATTATTTTGTCATACTGGCTATCTCCGTATTTACTAAGGAGATTCGACCTAGATTATTTTCCGTCGCTTTTATGACTATCATACCAATCTTTTGGTTCAAATCCTGCAGCTCATTTGAGAATTCTATCATCTAAGCTTTCAATATTCTTTAAAACACTGTAATAGCATAAATTTTTATTATTCCTCTCTTCTGAATTGCTATAGTGAGCTCATTCTATTCCCTTTAAGAGTCACCCTCGTAATTAAGGACATGTTTTTGAAATTTGAAATATATGACTATGATGTTGAAAAATGAGGGTTGAATCAATCTTATCTCTTAATAAAGCTTGTCTGCCTATATCGCTCTCTCAGCAATGTCTAGAGAGAGCTTGTGTAAATTTAAGAAATCTAGGCCTCTTTCTTTGACCGCTATCATCTTCCAAAATTTTTAGCAGTCATTGACAGTCACCTCTAAACTTTTATAAAGTTTGGTTAATTTTCTCTCAGTTTAAATGGACTTCTGGATCTATTATATAAACTATGAATTACATTATACACTATATGTTATGAGTATAGGTAATTTATCTAGACTCTGAGGGCCCAAATTTTTTATTCTATCATTCACCTTCTCGAATATTATCTTCTAGTAGCAAAATATGGCAAACTATTCCTTCAGATTCATTTTTTTATGCTTGAGAGAAGAAAGCAAAAAGAGAGCTTGCAAATCTTTATCTAAAAATTCTGTGTAAACAAATGCCTGTATTATTCTCATCCTCTCGAGCTTATTATCCACATAGGAAATATCCAACCATTTTAGAAGAATATTTAGGTAAAATAGCTGTTAGCTGCTTCTCATCTTATTTAGCGAGCCCTAGTAATTATATGTCTTCAATTTCTAAGTAGTCTAATCAGGTTTTTCTGCTTCTAAAAGTGTACCTAATTCATTAACGCCAGCTTTCTTCAGCTTAAATTCAAGAATTAGCTTTTTGTGTTTTTAATCTTTGAGCTCCTTCATCATATTTTCAAATGAGCAGAGGCATTTCTTATGGCTGCACTATTTTTTATGAGTCTTAAGAAGGCCACTTAGGAGCAGTTAGTCCGAGAAGCTAAAGTTCATTATACATTCCAGCATGCGATAAGAGTATAAACTCTTTATTAGTTAAATTTTTCTTCTTTTGTACGTTTGTTGGTTATTTTATACATTATCTAAAAAAATTTAGGGTTTATCTCCTTTTGAGCTACATTCTTAATGCTTAGAAAGTTGTCATCCAATTTGTTATTCCAGCTGCTCTTCTTAAGTAGATATACTAAATACGCGAGTACAAAGTTGAAGATGAAGGAGATGAAAAAATCGCCATTTGTTACCTCAAATTCAAGAATATTTACCACCACGCACAGTCCATAATTATAGACACAGATTGCCATTAATTCAAAATTTACATTCATATTCACTTTAAGCCATCCCCATCACCTCTATCTCAGAGAGGAATTTAGAAAAGTTATATGACAATTTGAATCGCACGTATAGCTGCACTAAGTATACTAAAGCTGCGCAGATGAACATAATAGAGGTTATGGAACTTGGGAGCCCTGAATATTAATAAATTATAAATGATCGAAAAATATTAAATAAATGCTCTTATAAGTTTTAATAACCGACCAATTTAATTGATTTAATTGAATTCTATATTAAAATTAAATCAATTCTAGATTCTTGATAATAAATAGACAAGCAGAAGTACTTGAGTAACGGTCCTATCAAAGTGAAAGACCTCTAATTAGATAAGATGCCAGTTTCGCCATTTATTCCCATAAACTAAAAGTTTAATCAATACTTAAATTAAGGAAATTTTTAAAGATATAAATATTTAACTTATTATAAATAAATTTCTTTATAATAATTTCTTAAATTGTCTTCATCATTTTAATGGGATTAGTTTTAAAAGTCTAAGATATCCAAATTTTAAATATTAATTTAGCTAGTTTATAAAATGATGAAGTGTTTTCTATGAAATATGAATTCAATAAACAAGGTATAATTCCAATTACCGAAACTATATTCTAGATTCAATTTATACTTTTAATTTAATATATTCATAAAAAAGAAAGTATTCATTAAATGATCTATGCAATTTTATATATTTAATAAACCAAAAGAAAAATTAAAATAACTGAAGAATATTTTATAGTTATTGAATTTCTTTCTTTTAAGATGTGAGTAAAAAATTTATTTAGAAATAGCAGATATGATATTCTCGCCGACAACGCATGAAAAGTTCGGGACATCACTAGTGCAAAATATATTCACACATTGAGTAGCAATGAAAAAAAGGTTTGGAAAAAGCAATGTGGATCGAGTAAAAAAATTTAATATTTATCAAATCTTTTTCTTTTTTTAAAAAAAAGGTTTTAACTTTTTAAAATTTAAAATAAATTTTTAATTAAAAAAGTTTAAAAAACCCAAAGTTGGAAGAGAAAAAATTTTTAAGAAAAATTAAATTTCAATTTTTGAATTTTTAAAATGAAGATAAGAAAATTTAGTTCGTTATAATGTGAAATAAGTATCTTAATATGGGGCTACTTAGATATTATATTGAATTATAATAGGAGTTAATTATGCTTCCAATTAAAATAAGAGGTGCAAAAGAAACGATGTTACAAGCTAAGAATCTATAAATTATCTAAGTTTTGTAACTTTAAATAACCTCTTACGCAGAACTCCTACGAAAAAATTAAAAAGATGAAAGTAACTATGAGAAGTAATCGAATATATCCTACCCATAAAATAATGCTTTAGCTGAAATAATCTATTAGTTTGGCATTATTCTTTCTCCTTTGAATTAAATCTTCAGATATAATAGCATTAAGATAACTTTATCCTTAAATTTATAAAATAATTGCTAAATTTTAATGTGTATAGCAATAATCATGATGTTTAGTTTCCAACCTTCGCTTTTACTTCTCTACTTTAGTGGATTGGTGAGGAGAAGTATGCCGATGAAATAAATTAAGCCAAGCACAAAGAAGCTATTAAGAAAGTAGTTAACTTCATTAATGAACAATATGTCGTTTGCAAAATAAACGATATCAAGGTTAGCTAAGAAAAGTGTCTAGGTGTTAGGGAGCGATAAAATTCTCAAGTAAGCTATTAGGACTACGTTGGCCATAAAATCGATTGCCAGCATTTTTAAATTCAATATTCATTTACTCATTTAACAATTTATGATAAAAGCATTATCCCCGCAAGTTTTGAGCTAAGGTGAACAATTGAGTGCATTTCAAATACCAAGCTGAATAACTTAAGTTTTAGATTTTCTTAAACCTTGGCATACTTGGCCCAAATAGTAGGCCTTTCTTGTTTATGAGTTTGCATCTCTGTAAGTGTTTAAAAATCTAATTAAATATTTAGCAAACCTATTCTCTACACTCTTGATAAATTCAGCATACAAGTAAAAATCCTTTTCAGGAAAAAATATTAATTTTGAGAAGACACATTCGTTGCTATAGTTTTCATTAGAAATTTTGAATGAAAATAGTGAGAATGGATAATAAAATTATTCAAAGGCACATTCGGATAGAACATAAAAGGGTTTTTGATTTAATTTTCCTAATTGGGAGCTATTTTTATGATAGGAATAAAAAATCTATCGGCTTACTGCTAATGGATTAATAAGCGAAATTTGCTTATACATATATGACTTAGAATTTAAATAATTTTCATTCCGCCCTCAATCTCTCAAACTAAAAATAAAGCTGCTATTCAATATCACTCATTAGAACAGAGCTTATAGTCTCAAAAATAAAATTAATGAGATCACATGGAGACTCCAAGCTAATAATAATTAAGAATAAATTGAATTTTTCAAATAAAAAATAATTTTCAATTTTGCTAAATTGCGTTAAATTTTGGGTCAGATAATTTTATGAAATGCATGAAAACTATTAAAAAAATTAATAGTTTACTTCTTATTCTAATTTTTATAATAAATATGGATTGGAAGGTATAGTTCAAGGAATTTTGAATATCATTGATTAAAGAAGAATATTTTTAGTTATAGCTGAATTAATTCAAATGAAAATATTTATATTGATAAAAAGACCTTGAAAGGATTCGATACTTCTTAAATGTTTCAGTTAAATAAAATAAGAAAAATTATAAAATCTTTCAGAAAATCAACGCATAAAGTTTGATAAATCTTAGAGATTCCTCAAAAATTTCCAATTATTAAAAGTTATGAAGGTTTATGCTTTTAGAAATGAATAATTTGTTTATAAATTTATTCTATGATATTTCAGCTATAAATTCTTTTCCGCAAATAATTTATTTAATTTTTAGCTTGATATATTATTCTTCGAAAACGCTTAAAATAATTGACTCAGCTTATCTCTTTAAAAGTTCCAAATTTGAAAATGAACATCAAATGCATTGACTGCTTTCACAACATAGGTGCAATAATTGACTCTTATACATTCCCGTAGTCTCGCAGTTTGATATAATTACCTGTTAAGTACCGATATTAATATACTAGACTTAATTTATGTGACAATAAGCATACATTTAATATAAGCAATTTATTTTACAATCCAATTTAAAAATTAAAAATTTAAAGCAAAGTATTCAAATTAAAATAAAGGATATAATGTTTTGATAAAATATTTGAGGGGAGTCATAGAGAAATAAGATTTTACATTCCTTTAGGAGAATTACTTTTATTCCTCAAAAACCATAGAAAATCTCGATACTTAAAACTCCCGATCTCAAAAGAAAAGAGGAATCATAATTTTACATTTTCTTAAAATTACCTATCTTATAGATTCTCCCAATTTTTCATGATTATAATGGAGCCTTAAAAATCACAATATAACTTTCTTAGTCATAGTAAACAAAGGACTCTAGAGTACTTCTGCTTTTATAAATTATTCTTTATTTTCAAACTTGTAAAATAGTTTTAAAATTTCTAATGTTTTTTTTTAATTAGAAAAAAGATTAGTTAAATAATTGACTAATTTCCCTTAAAATATTGTAAGCACTGATAAGCTCTTTAGTTAATTCTTATTAAAAGATGAGTTAAAATTGGATATCTTATAGGTGATTACTCGTGATTAATTAATAAAATTAAACTTTCTCTCTTTAGCTTATTGATGATCATGCACTCACAACATATCCTCCTCCAACACGACAACAATTCCAGTCTTAAACAAGACTAAACACCCTTACTCCCTAAGTTTGGAGACTTCGACTCTACTATCAACTTTGAATTCATTTAGCGCAAAATTTCAGCAACTCAAGCGGCTCATTCTCACCAAACTCAGTCCTCTAACTCGGAGCAGCTTATTAATTTAAAAAGATAAAATATATAATTCATCCATCTCTCTCTATTTATATAAATAACTAAGTATAACTACATAAAAAGTTGTTATATAAAATTAATTTCATTTACATATCTTCTCTTTCATTAAATAAAGATCTTTAATTATAATATTTTGAAAGCTTACTTCGATCATGAGAAACTCAACCCAGGTTCATCACGGTCAAATTTAAATCTGATATCTTAAATCTATATTGTAAAAATTGGGGGCTAAAATAACTGGCACCCAACATCATCATCCAAAGAAATTTGCAATTAAAATGATGTTTATTTTCGCATCACAATAAATTATTCTCTTTTTAGAAAATTAAATTTTTTTTTTAAAAATTCTAAATTTTAAATAATTAAAAAATTTTTTAAATATTTTTTTTAGAAAACCTTTTAAATTTAAGTTAGGGAAATAACTAAGTTTTGATAAATAAATTAGATTAAGTCTGGATTAAGAGGGTAAAATAAGTATTTATATAATATTGACTTTATAAATTTGCGAGAATGTAAGGTCAGAGTACTTCTACGAAAGAGATTTGACAAGGGAAGATGAGCCAACCTATTTAAGCTCAAGCGAATACGCTAATATATCTCTAGGAATGCCCCTCAACTATGACTCTGATTATTAATTAATCCATCATTTATTTCCATTTCGTATTTAATAATATTTATCTTTAGTTTTTAAACCCTTCTAATCCCGGGTTTGCTATTTTTTCCCCTTTTTTTTGCGCCTGATCAGCTTTGGACGTTGGGTTTTTGGGGTTTGACCTTTTGGGAAAGCCGGTGGATTTAAAGGTCGACATCAGTGGAGCTAGATTGGCAAAAACCACGCAGGGGATCCTCCTCCATCTCAAAATAAAGGGAGGTAGTGGTAAACCCACTAACTAACTGACGATTTTTTTCACGGTGCGTGGCACAACTGATAAAGGGAAGTTACCCCTGTAAAATTTACTTTAAATCGTTTTAAGTATTTTTAGGGCCCGTTAGGGGATCTTAATTCCTAATAAATTAAATTAAACCCTTTTAAAAATTTCATTAAGTATATGCATGAATCAGAAATTATGAATCTTCCTAATCTTATGACTTTATAAGAAAATTTATCTTTAATAGCTTCGATTTGCAGATTATCGTATGCATAAATAGCTCTGAGAAATATAATTAAGATTTACAATAAAAAGTTAAAAAATATAATGATGAGATGGGGCAGAATAAATTTTTCGAGCAAGTGCAGGATTACTCTTTCTAAGACTGCGAAAGCAATATATCAGAGACTTAAAAAATTTAATAATCAAAGGCCCTAGAATCTAATACACTTACAAAATACAAGTGCTATTTAATTTATTGAATCAGCTAATAATTTAGCTAACAATCATCAGCTTCTATTTACAGTAAAACCCGCAGAAATTCTCAACTATGCACCTTCAGACAGTTCTCTAAAGTCTGATGTCCCAACTCATAAGTCAATTGGATACGGAAGCCCTAACACCTCTCACTACTTATTTATTCCATCTGTTAATAAAATATAAACTATAAAGAGCAATTAATGAACTTGCCTGTAGACTTTTCCGCATTATTCTTGAAGAGCGGTTATCCCTATTATTTTTTACAGAGGTGAAGTAAATTTTGTTAACTGTAGGGAACTTCAATGCTAATGCAAGAGGCGAAAAATGATCATTAGATGGAAGAAGATCTATTCGCATCGATTTTCTCTGATGTGAAGTGGCAAGAAAATATTGAAAACTCATCAGCCGAAGATAAGACCCACATCGAAACTTTAAACAGCAACTAAGGCTATTCTCTTTAGACATCATCCACAAACATTTGCCAACTCGCAGCACAAGAAGATACTCAAATGCTAGAGCAGTCACAGACCTCCCAATTATTCTAAACCCAATTGCTTTTTAGTATTTATTGTAGCAAGAGACTCAACAAACTGCATCAACTGCTCACGATTCTTTTTAACAAGTGTAGTCAAGCGAGTCAATTGGAACACAAGAAAATTTACTTGTTCTCACTCAAGTCGAGCTCTCAAACTCTTAGAAAGAATAAGCTATTATTGCTGAATTCGTATTTCATTCTTTTCACATATAGTATTCAAAAAAACGGATAACTTTAAAATAGATTAAATATAAGCACATCAAATTCTGTTCAATTAAATAGCAATAACAAATTAAAACTTGATAATAATCTTTAGTAATTTTTAAAGTCCTATAACTTTTAATTCTATAATAAAAAGAGAAGCTAGCGAGTGGGATTGAGAACCGCCAATCTTAAATTCTCCAATACTAGGTCAGATGTAGTGTTCAAGACTATCTTGAGACAAATGAAAAAAAGTTTGGCTGCAGATTTTGAGAAAAAAGTCTAATTTTCCCATACTAAGAGAGCCGCAAAGAAAAACCCTCTGATCTTTAATCATTATATCATCTAAGTTTTGTATTACTCTGATATTTCTAAATTAGGTAAAAGATTATTGCAAGTAGGTTAAGCTTTGGACCCACCAAAACGTCAAATAATACGACCTAATTATATTCCTTGCAGCTATGTTATCACCCAAGATATTTGAGAAAATTTGCGCTCAGGTTTAAAGTGACTAGCAAGTTTCAAAAAAGGAAAAGAGTTCTGCATTGATCGAGGGATTTGATCATGAGGTTTATCGCCACCTTTAACAAGTCAACCTAACCCAAAATATTTCAATAAATACCAGCACACTGCTTTTATATTTGAGTTGAACTTATAATTTTCAGGAATTCGATTTTAAGTTTAGAGTCTTATAAGGAGATCCACAAATCTCTGTACACATTTTCAATATGTAAACTAGAGTAAACTTAAAAACTCTTTAAGTAACTTATCTAAGCTATTGTTTTATGCTTTATTTAGACTAGAATTATTAAAGTTATAAATGGGTGCTAGCTTTTATTAAAAATTCTTTTTCTTACAATGATAGCTTTGCTTAAAAAATTTTGAGCTTACTTCATAATTAACTTCAAGGAGAAATCGCTCTTAAAAAATGAAGCGATGGTAAAAGCGAAAGAAGACTATGCAAAGGGGTTTGACTATTTGTGGAAATATTACTGCTCTCGCTTGAACCTCTCCAAGCAGTAACTAAAACCCCAGTGCACTACTTCTCACTGAGAGTACTCATCTAGGTACTAGCTAGGTCGGTAGTGACTCTGCTACTAAAAATATCTACTACTAAGCAAACAATATCCTCAATTTATTCTTAAAATCCTTCACCTCTCAATATCCTCAAATTATAAAAGTATATCTTAGTTGAATTTACCAATAAATTTTAAAATTAAAAAAATTAAGAGGGAAACCCAAAAAAATTTTAAAAATTAGAAAGTTATTTTAAAAAATTTTGGCAATTTCAAAATCATAAGAAGGCATGCATTAAATATAGCTAAAAAATATTCGGAAATAATTAAAGGCTGTCAATATTTTAATTTAAAAGGTTTTCATGAATTTTACTCTAGATAAGCCTTATTAGAAATTATTATTGCAGATTTATTAAATCAAAATGCTATTTTAGATATGTTTTCTGGCTTTAGGAAGATAGTTTAAGCAATGCTTTTATTATCTTCTTATGAAATATGGTATATTTTAGTGTTTAAATTTTATTAAAAATTCTATTTAAATTAAATTTAATCCATAATACATATTCTCTTCAGTTATATAATTTATTATTATTGAACCGATCAAATTGTTTGAATTAGTCTTCTACTTAGATAAAAATCTTATTATATACTTTAATGGAAGAAGTGGAATATTAATAAAGATTAATGCAAATATTCTTAGAGAGTATTATTTTACTAATTTAAAAATGAAATTTTTTTTAAAATTTTCTCAGGCCAAAAAAAATAATTTTTTTTTTTTTATTTAAAAAAATTGAGAAAATTTTTGTAAAATCTCCTTTTTAACACTTTACAAAATAAACCCCTTTTTTTTTGTTTTTTTAAAATAAGCTACATATTCTTAGGAGATTTTTCTAATTTTTTATGAATCTTTTAAATCTATAAGACTCTTCTTATTAAATATTTTTTTTAATTGCTTTATTTAAAATTTCTATTTTGAGATAAGGATAAGTTTTTTATTTTAAAGTAGGGAGAGAACAAAAATAAATTAGTGAGATGACATATAGATAAGATTTATTCAATTTAAGCTAAACTTTTAAATTGAAGAACAGACTAATTACTTGATCCTCGCTATCACCTAAAAAATTTAAGTTGGCAATTAAATTTACAAAAAAATTTAATTATAATTTACATTTATTTTTTGCTTTTTCCCCATAGAATTTCTGCTTTAAGATTTTTTTAAAAAATTAAATTAATTTCTCTCCTAATGAAATGTTAATCTTCCATCTATCCAAGCATGCATCCATGCTTATTTAATTTATCTTATTTCCAATTAATTTCTCTTAATTTTTAACCAAATTTTGAAAGCAAAAGCATTTTGTGATTAATTGTTGCCATTTTACTTCGAGGGTTATAATTTTACACTATTTTTATCATTTTTTAGCATTTATTTGTTGAATAGTAGTGTTATAGAATTTTAAGTAGGCATTTTTAATTCAAATTAATATCTAAGGGTTTCCCTTGAACTTTGCTATTAAAATAAATCTCTATTCAAGAACAAATCACATTATGCAATAACAGTAACTAGTTGTACGATCAGCTGCTCCATCTAGTCAGCCCTTCATATTTTTTACCTCACCCGAAATTGCTAGCTCTTTCGCTACTGCAAATTACGACGAATTTGCCACAGAGCTTCACTCCACCAAAAATTATCAGCCTCCTCAATAGACTCTCCAGAATTCTCAACTTCAAAAAGAAATTAAAGCAAGTATTTGCAAGGAAAAATCACTTAATAGAAGATAAAATTAGGACTAAATAAATTCATCCACTAAAATATATTAAGATTCTTATTTTGCAAAGCACAAAATTTCAATTTTTAAACTTGATGGAAGTCTCTTAATGTACTAATAGGGAGAGTCCTTCCCCTAATATTGCTCAAATTTAATAATAAATTTATAAAAAATATTCCTTTCCATATTATTTAATTACAAATATTAATTGTTCAGTGAGCATTAAATTCAATCACACTCAGAATAGTAGAATTTGGGGAAAGCTGAAAACTTATCTTTATTTTCACACTCTTTAAAGAATAGATTTAAAATTATGCAGCGAAGAAATTCGCAAATTAAATTTGGAAAGGGAAGATCTGATTGAGATGGGAAAGTTTTACAACTTGACTTTTACTGATTTCACATCCCATGATGAAGACTGTCAAAGTCCCTACGCTATATAACCCTTCGATGAATTCTTTCCTTTTCTGAATCCCTCCAACAGTAATAATTTATAATGATTACATTTTATTATCAGTTTGGACAAGCTTGAATATAAAACTTAAATTGATGAAAATTATAGAAGGTAATTTTTAATATCTCTTTGAGATGGGCAACTTGCGTACTGTTTCACATACATGATCAAGATGTCAAAGTTACGTCCTCGATTACTTTAAATCGAAATTTAAGTATTTTATCTTATTTTTTTATCGTTTGGGATGCAGATATAATATAAATTAATGAAAATTATAAAAAATTTTTAAATCTCTTTCACACTTAGTCCTAATTTTTAATGGCTATTATACATCTATATTAATCATATATAGATAAATATTGAACTTTACTGAAATATAAGTAGTTTTTATCTGATTTAGTTGAATAAAGCGATCTTGGAGAGTGTGAGGAGTTGACGCTAAGAAAATTATATCAGGAAAATTACTAAGAAAATCATTATTATCAGAGGTACGAGTCCTTCAGCCACCACCTTCAAGACCAAAGTAATTCAGAACTTAATCCGGAGCCCTCAGCCACTTCCAAACTCATCTAAACACTCAATTTACATCAAAGTTAGCTAAATCACTCATCTCAATCCCAAAATTAATAAATTGTTGACAATCTTAAATTGAAATAAAATGAGATAGAGGTTGAATTTGACGAATTTTCAATAGCACCAGAAGAGGAGGCGCCCTCGCCCACGAAAATAATAATTAAGGGTGTGGCCTTAGTAGATAAGAAGGATCCAACATAGGTTGAAGAAACTGAGAAATAAAAGCAAAAGCGAATTGGACTCAAAAACAGGAAGCTCGCATTCGATAAAACACGCTCTGATGTGGTGTTCAAATCTATCCTACGCCAAATGAAGAAGAGCCTGTCCAATGATTTTCAAATTAAGGTTCAATACTCGAGGTTTAGGCAGGAAGTCCAGAAAAAGCCTTTGATTTACATTTAATATGTTTTATAGTGGATGCTTTAATAAACAATTTAATTAGAAAGGAAATAAATTTGTTGGATTGATTTTGCTGAGTCTGCTAGAAAAATATATAAGCTAGATAAATCTTTGGTAGCACCAAACCGTGGACTGTGGAGAGCTTATAATGTTTTTGGGGGCTCTCATTAACCCCAAATTGCTCGAAAAAGCCCACCACGAGTTTCAGGTTATGACCTCGCGATAAGAGGAAGATCAAACAGAGCTTGTTGATTATACCTCGGCTGAGATTGAGCTCTTCTAACAGACTTTCTCTCAAATGAGTATAAACTAAAGTCCAAAATTGTCTCTAAGTAAATATACTTTAGATGTTTATCATAAGCGATGGAGATCCATAAGTCTTTATATTCATTTTCGATATGCAAATTAGAATAAACCTATTTAATGTTTCCCTTTGGAAATTAATTTTTGTAACTATTTTTTATTAAAAATAGATTAAGCACACAATAAAAATATGCTAAGAAATCTTAAATTTTTAAAAGCCTACCATTTTTTATATCTTTTACTTACTCTTTTTCAGTTATAATATTTTTTTCCCTATTATTCTTATTGTCTAATTATTTTTGTTATTTTATCTGGACTAAAATTACAAATCTTATAAATGGGTTCTCGCCTACTTAAAGTGCTTTTATTTAATTGCTTTGTTTACTTTATCAGCACTTTCAGAGAAAAAAGTTTGGCAAGAAATGACACCATGAGAAAATCTAAAAAAGACTACCACACTGGCTTCGACTACCTGTGGAACTATTATTGCCAACTATTTAAAATAATTAATCATGTAATTTTCTAAATGTGCCAAGATTTGGGAGGAAAGAGCTCCTCTTAAAGTGAAAATACATAATGAAATAAAAATTTTTGCATCCACAAATGCAGTTTCTGACATGAACTATGAATATACGTATTTAGCAAATTTACGATTAGGGAGAGCGTTAAGTCTCATATAAACTGTCTTATTATAATAAATACCCTCCCTCGAAAAATTATATCCACACGAAGAAAAATAGATTATAGAAATCACTCAAGAATATCTCACTCCCTAAAAGTTATATCCCTCACGTAGGAGGCACTCATATTATAGCTGAGAATTTAATAAAAAGAGAATTAAATTAGATATTAAATTAAAATGGAATAAATCAGTGACTGTTAAAGTGTCTCAAATTTAAATAATAATTACACAATTCGATTCAGCATCAAATTATAAGAACTTTTCATCCTTGCAACTTTTGTGTGAGATCGCTCAATACAGAGTTCTCAGCGGCACAACTTCAGAAGAAGATGATGACGAGGAGTGCGTGCGACATATCTCACTACTGAGAGGTGCTGTGAAGATGATTAAAGAAGAAACTCAAATTAATTTTTGATTCTCTATCGAACAAGCTGCAGATCAGAGGTAGAATCTGCGATATCATCTGCCACTAAGTTGTAACTCTCCATTTATATTTTTAACTAATCACCGATTTTAATTAAAATTCCTAGTATACTATTTGATATATAAAACTCTTATATTTTTCTTTGCATGTAAAAATATTATACTTCATTCCCTTCTATCCATTTTCTTTATCCGTCAAATTTAGTTGCAAGAAAAATAAGGAATATCTTTACGGAGAAATTCAAAAAAGAAGAATTTTTGAAATTCCTTGATGAGGTGTCAAGCCATATATTTAATATAAAAGCATAACGCAAATTTAGTATTCTTAAATAGTGAAGATCATGATAATAAATAATGTTTATAAAAAGTTTCCTTGATTAAGAATACTAGATGATATTTATAATATAGAGCGAGAATTTATTGGAAAATATTTTAAATTATTATAAATTAAAAAAAACAGGATTATGAATGTGGGAGTTGAGATGTCTCAAAACTAGAGCAGCAAATATGTCATTCAGTTGAGCATAACTAGTTATTAATCTCAAAAATTGAGATGATAAAGAAATGAGAATGGAACATGACACATAATCTTCCTTCAGAGCAACTCTACTAAGTAAATGAAGAAGCTCGTATTGAATTTTTAATAGGCTCTTGAATGAAAAATTTGCAGATTGGCTTCTTTAATATTATTCGTTCAGCTCAGATTTTTCACTACTTTCTAGAAAGCCAGGTTTTTACTGTCAGCAGCCAATATTTTAGTCTTTTACTGAACTTTTAGAGTTTGACTCGAATTTAAGATTTAGAGAATGTTGGAGGAGGAGAACGTTCCCTAAATTGCAGGAACCAATAAATAGGGAAATTAACTTTTTTAAAATGCTTTTAGCAATATTTGACCGCCAATGAGCGCTTTTGTTGCATCTTTTTGCACAGAAGACTTAAAGTTTCGTTTTCGTTCGTCCAGGCTTTACAGAACCAAACTGAAAAGTTTCGAAAATCGATGCTGAACTGAAAATATCCTCCTTGCTAAATCCTTTGGTTCTTATTTCATACAAAAATATATCTTAATAAAATTTTAAACTATAATTGAGAGTGAAAACAGGTGGAAACGCTTCTAAAGAGATGTTTTAACGATTTATTTAAGTTAGAATTTGAATTAGAATTTTTAAATTCATATGAGCATCACTAAAATTAGTACACTTCAGAAAAATACATTGACTTTCATTGTCTTATATATTATGTCACTTGTTGCCATCTTGGGTTTAGCGCAGGCTTAATTTATGATTATGCCATTTTTAAATATATTATGGCCATCTAGAGCACCTCCCAGACAAAACTTCACAAGCTTGTGAAGGGACTCTCATAGGTTCACACTGCTCAAACTGTCAATGGTTATGCGGTTAGCTGCACCACCATCCTCGATAGATTAATAATTTTAATAGAGAACCATTAAAGATTGAGAAACAACAACCCAGGCAACTGGAAATCTATCTACGCTGGCTCAAAAGTTTACACCGACACTACTTTCCCAGCGGACTCCACCTCCATTTACTGGAACAGCCCCTACACCTCTAATAGCCTTAATCACTCTCCTCTTAAATGGTTGAGAGCACCTGACGTTGTGACTTCTTTTTAATAGTAAATTTTGGTGCATTTGATATCGACAAATGCTAAGCTCCGAGTCCCTGACATGGTTGGAGAAAAATTCTATTTTTTATCTACAAAATTAATTTATGGAGATGTGGACCAAGGAGGCGTTGGCGATTGCTACTATTTAGCAGGTATTGGAACTAATTATCAACCGTGATGAATAATTTTTGGTATTGCTGCTATTGCTGAATTTCCTGAGAGAATCTTAAGAGTGTTAGCCACTCCAGATGTCAACACTGCCGGTATATATGCCTTCAATTAAATGATAAGTATGTTCTTTTCAAAAATAAAAATACTCTCTCATTGATGAATGTGTACGTTAGAGGGCTCCCTACTTTGGTGGTTATTGACGATAAGCTTCCCGTCAACTACAAAAACTATCTTGCATATGCTAGGGCTTCAGCTGATGGATCCATTTGGGGTCCCATTTTTGAAAAAGCTTGGGCCAAGGTTAATGGCAACTATGAAATCATTTCAGGAGGCTTCATTTATTATACAATATTAATGTATGATATTCCCTGGCGAAGCCTTCGACTTCCTAACTTAATAATAAGCATTAAAGTTTAAAAGTTATTGTAAATGTAACTGGAGTACCTACTTTCACTTACAAGTTCGACAAGTTGACTGAAAATTCAAATAATGAATGATATTTAGTAGTAAAGACTAAAGCATCTCTCTGGTCAACTGTGAAGCCTGCAGATGACAACAACTTCATTATGACTGTATGGATTACTTCCTCTGCAGGAACCAAAGATACAGACATTTGCAATTAATTAAAATAATTGTAAGAAATAAAAATCTGTCTGGGAAAATATTTTCCAAACTTATCTTATAAATTTTTGGCCCCACTAAGTAAAACCATTAAGCCCTTACATTATATTTAAAATGCAAAATGTTTTTGGTTTAATAGTACTACTGTCTTTGTTATTTTAAGGTTGCAAAATCGTATACTCTGTCCCCCGATTCTTTAGTATGCGGTAATTTCCATCTATTATTTAAATAGAGTAAATTCCATTTAATAAAGTATACTATTCTTTTCATAGAGCATTGAAGCCATCATAATGCTCTTTCCTTTTTATAAATTAAACTTATCCGCAAATTTAAAAGCATTAGATTTCGACTGGGTAAAAGCAAGGAGAAACAGAAGAGTTAGACATATATCCAACTTTTATCAAAATCTATGAATTGCTTGCGCTCAAGTTATTAATTATTTTTTAATAAATGCGCAAATAATTCCCCCATATATGTAAATGTATTTGCAACTTGAACCTACCTTGCTAACATGCTTATTCACTTATAGCAGCAATCATAATTAAAATGTGTGCATTAACTCATTCGTTTTTGAGTGAGTTTAGTGAAAGTAGGTCACCCTAGCTGCAGGAGGCACCGTGAAGCTCTACAAGGTCAGAAACCCATGGGGTATCGAGAGCCAGAGCGGAGGTAGTTACTACTTCAGTGGTAAATATAATGATAATGCAGACATTTGGACCAAAGACGCTGGCCTCGTTCAGCAAACTGGTTGGGTTAAGGCTAATCTCATAAACTTAGATTATACTCTAAGTATAGTCAAGAAGTGTAAATTTGAATGACGGTATTGTTTGGATTACTGAGACTGAGATGATGGCCACTTTCTATTAGATATGGTTAAGTTAATTTAGATATCGAAATTTGCTCTGAAAATATTTCTTTGCTCTCTCTATTGCAGAGTACAGAGAAGGATGGGTTAGAAGCTGGTACAGTGCTGAATCCGTTTCTACCACCACTCAGACCTACACCTTCACCCTCACACAACCAACCAATTATAGCATCATACATGATGGCTTTATTTTTACCAAGTTGTACATTGAGCTTGATTTCTACAACCCAAGAATGTATCCATTTTCTCCTAATTGCTTAAATTATTCTGTTAAATTTTAATGTACCCTCCATCTTGCAGATCCTCGGACGACATGTCTTAAGCTAAAATTACATTAAAATCAGGCACCACCACTCTTCAAAACATGTACTACTTTTTTAATAGTTTTAACAATTGGACCAGTATGATATCATCTCCTTCGGTGTTAAACCTTAATGGACTGCTGCTGATTCCAAGGATTACTCCGTAGTGATATATGCTGAGAGAGCTGTTACCATTTTGGACTAAGCAGGTAATACTAATCAAGTTGGAGCAAACAATCACGACTACTCACTCCAAGATCCAGCTATCCAACCTAGTACAGGTCCAGCACCCACTACTACTAAGCCCCCATCCACCACTACTTAAAAGCCCACCAAGACAACCAAAGCACCCATTACCAAGAAGCCTACTGGAACTACCAGTGCCCCAGTAACAACCTAAGCACCAGTTACAACATAAATTTTATTGTAACATCTGGTGTGCCAATTTTATTTTAATATACAATTTATAATAATGAATGGCAACTAACAAATTCGGTCTTTCAGATAACTAGGTTCCTATGACTGGAGATATTACCAAGGATATCTCCACTTTGAGAACCTCCTCAGACCTGGTGATAAAAGATAACGCCCCAGTCTATTACTACGTCTACAAATTCACCAACAACGAGAATCAATCATAGATTTGAATCATTCATTTTATAGGAATGTCATCTACTTGTATAAGTAAACGGCTTTTAAAATTTTACTTCCATAGCGACGACTTCAACTTAGATATCACTTACTTCGCTACTGGATACAGCTTAAAGTATTAATTCACTAGTGGGAAGAGTTTATGCGTTGAGACCCTAGACGGCAAAGGAAACATTACCTAGGTCACTTGCTAGTGCTCCACAAAGAAAGTACCTGAATCTTATTTAATAACACTATGTGATATATCAGAATTTAAGAATGTGGATTCATAGCATACGACTCAAATCGCGTGATTACGTTTGGATTGAAATGAGTTGAATGAAGGTTCAAGTCAGAGAGCTACCCCAAAAAGCTCTAATGACAATTAAAACTTCTTCTCTTATTTAAAATGAGCTTATGAAAACCTAATACTCATAACTAAGAGTAAGTATGGTATCAAAGCTCAGCTCAATTTAAGGATTCAAGTCTTGAGGAATCTTCACTTGATTCAAACTCTCATGTGCAATAAAGCAATTTCTTAATAAAAATTTAATTTAACAGCCATATTTTCAGCACTATCATTACTTAAAATAGAATAATCCCAGAATGAAATTAATTAAAGAGTTGTTTTGCTCATCTATAAAGAGAAAATAGACAATTATTTAAAATGAATAGTCATATACTTGAACCCGCCCTACTCCGGAGACAAGTTTTCATCTTCAGCAAGCTAGTAATCATTATCTACTAAATCAATATCTTCTCCTTCGTCTTGTTCTTCATCTTAAAATCTATTCGAACCTATTTATTAACTTTGAACTTTTATATTTGAGGATTGGTCTTTGAATCTTTTAATGCTACAAAATATCCTTCAAAATGCTTTCGGAATCTCTTGTTAGTATTCTTCTCCACATCATTTGATATATTTCTCCTCTTGACAGGTTTCTTCTCCATTTCCTTCCATCTCTTATTTGAAGCACCCTTCAAAGTTAGCATCCAGTCAGGTACATCCAGACCAGAATAAATTAACAACAGCAAGAAAAACTTCTACAATTTAACAAGTTAGCAAGATTTCTCAAGAACTCAATAGCATCAACTGGAAAGTAGGTTATAACACTAGCAGACTTGCTAACTTTGCCCGTTCTTTCAACTGTGTGAATGTTGCTTACTATTCTCTGAAGGAAATCATAATTCATCAAGATGGTATTTGTCATAAAGATAAGCAAGCTTCAATGGAGTATAAATAAAAAATTCACGATTTGGAACTACTCTTAGCTTATGTGGAATAGATTTTTTAAGAAACCTTATTCTTGGAGAAAATTAATGCTAGTCAATTTTGGAGATCATGTAAGTGCTTTGTAGAGCTGAATCGTTAATACTCTTATAGGAGAGAAGTAAACTGCTTAGATCATCCAATTTTCCACAAAGGTTTAACATAGCAGCAAAAGATTTAGACTTTTGATTGCCAATTCCAACTCGCACTCATTCTTTGGAACAGAATTGGGATATCTTACATTTTAAATAGATAAAGTTTTCTAAGACAATTATCTAGTGGGGAGGGAAGTTTACCTCCTTACTCTCTTATTTTATTTTTATAAATCGCCGTTATGACAAAAATAGGCCGAAAAGCACACAAAATTAAGATTTTTGAAGATTAAAATTTTTAAAAAGGGTAAAAAAATATATTTTCAAATTCATTTAATGAAATAAAAAGTGCTTTTTATTCTCTAAGAAGTAGGTTTGTTTGATTTTCACTGATCTATACTTAATATGTTAAAGCTAGATGTATATTAAATTGTGGAAAAGTGCTCGAACAATATCTTTATGAATAGAAAGAAGGTAAGAGCTTTAGATTGTTTAGCTGGTTTTATTATAATACTAATCTTTCTTTTAATTAAAAATGATAATTTTTTTATTTATTTAAACTTATTAAGTGTATTGGCCTGCTTATCTTTTATTTAGAAAGGTCTTAAACATTAGAATTCCTTTATGCTAAAGTCTGAATCGTTCTATTGAAAGCATCATACACTAAGAAACTTCTAGTGATGTTAAAGACATAGAAACACTTTTTAAACTAAAGAATCTTTGATTCTGAGTCAGAATTACTTGTGACAAAACAAATTCATATTTAATTGATTTTGGACAAAAGCTTAAAATATTAATTTTATCCAATGGCCTTTTAGAAAAGATTTATTACACCAAAAAAATATAAATTATTCGGGATTTTGGCCGGGAATATTTATTAAAAGTTAGGTTTGTATAAGTATGGAGGGAGGTTAACTTCCTTCTCCACCCCGAAATTATCTATAAATTTTGTATTAAGTTAAATAAACTATTGAATTAAAAATCATTCAAAATTCATGTTTAAATTAATAATAATAATAATAATAATAATAATAACAACGCATTTTAGACGAACTAGCGTCTTGCGTGTTATATGTTAAACTTAGGGAAGTCATAACGACCACTCCCGTGTTAATTATCACTCATTTTCTCCTTCTTTTCCCTTCTGGTGTTGTGAAATTTGTCTCTTAGGAGAAAATGTCTTACTTCTCCTTCTGACCGTGATTTTTCTTGCTCAAAACTTCCGTGACTTTCATGTAGAGTTTGTCATATTCACTCCTGACATCGCCGTTAAATTTTATTTCGTTTAGGGCTAAAAGAATGTCGCTTAGTATGTCTCGTACAACAGCATCGGTTTGTTTAGGTCTGTCAGAGGAGAGCCTGGTATGTAGTAGCAGTTCCAACCAGATTCTCTCCCACTCTTCATTGTCTGTTCCCATAGCTGGGATAGGTCTGTCTGTGTTGAGTTCAGCAGCTAGGGTTTTCAGTCTTTTGTCCATAATAGAGTGGTAGAAATTAGCATCATCTTGGTGTCTGTAGATCAGTGTCATTTGTGAGATACAGCCTGGGGCTTCCATAATCATGTATTCCTTTACTCTTTACATTATAAAAGGGGTTTCCAGGATGTGTGCTGAGATGTGTCCAAGAATGCTTTCAAAATTGATTTCTTCCCAGTCGATTTGGAGATCCTCTTCCCGATCCATAGGGAGAAAATAGTCCAGAATTTCCCTGTAGTTGATTATGATTTTTTCTCTTCTGTGGTTCCATTCTTAGTCAACTGATGTATTTTAGACAGCCTGTTTAATTCTCTTGTATTTATTTACCTTATTAGCCACCCGTATCTGGTAATCAGATTCACAGTCCAGGATTGTCTTAAATCAAGAGTTGTTAACCAACTATGATCTCTTGTTTCAGGTCTTGAATCATTTAAAGGACAAGGTCATAGTCATTGGATCTTGGGTTAAATTAGTCAAAAAAAACTGGCCCGTTTTCCCGACCAGATTTCTGTTCTGGAGGGTACTATATAGTAGGTTGGCATGGGGGTAGGTAGTAGGTAATGGCGTCTTGTTCAAGATTTCAGGATCAAACTCAAACTTGAATTCTTTAGGTTCCTTCATCTTTATTTCTTCATCTGAGGGCATCTGATGTTAAGGTTCGATCAGGCTTTAGAATTTTTCCCATGTTAAGGCGAAGGATTTAGTTTTCCATTTATCGTCCTTGTACAGTATGTAATGGGTAGCAAAATTGGTAGCAATGATAAGGGATCCAAGAGATCTGGAACCCCAGTCAAATTCAGCTTTACCTTCCTCGTACATTAAATCTAGCGAGGTCATAGCATAGTTTGTTTAGCCAGTGATCGAGTTGAGTTGTGACTCAAGGGTAAGATACTCTTAGGTGGAGTGATTCCAGAGAGTTCTTAACCAAATTTTTAGCAAGTAGTAGACTTAAGCCGATAGGAAACTGAGTCCTCCTCTTTTAAAGGCTAGTAAGTACTTGCACGATAAATCCAGGTCTTATCGTTTGAGGTGTTGTTGGAATTCTACGAAAACCTTGTGGGTTGTGGAATCAAAAGGAAAAGGGAAAGCTTCCCTAGATAAGCAGGTCACTCATAGCACTCACCGGGATAGCCTATCTATTAAGATTCTAATTTTTTTTTGAATAAATTAAATTATTTTTAAAATTAAATATTTGATTTATAAATGAAGTCTACCTTATGATAAAAAAATAAAGCCTTATAAAATAAATAGAAACAATAAATTTATTTAAAAATAAGACATTAACAAGACCAAGACTTAAATTTTTAAATAGAAAGAAGGATTATAAACATGTTAGAGCATGCACTTGCCATCTATTTTTAATTTATTTTCTAGATAAGCTAATCGTATTTAAAATCTATAAGAATAAATATTTTCCTCTAAAAAGTTTATCCAAATATAAAAATAGATTATAGGACTCCGCTCAACAACAAAAAAGCAAAATAATAACACTAATCCATTACATAGGAGACTCTCTTGCAAAACTTCACTTTTTAATTTTTATCAAATATTAAAGTATTTTATATTATTCAAATCCTTCTATCATTTTCTTTGCCCATGAAAATTAGGTGTGGGGAAGTGTTGTGGATATCTTTACTCCAAATTCAAAAATTAAGACACTTTCGATTCGCTGTGATATTTAGCCATAAATTAATAAAAGAATCCGATCGCAAGTTTAAATTTAGAATTCTGAAATAGTGATAATCAAGTTAATAATTAATGTTTAAAAAAAGTATATTTAATTGAGAATTTGAGTGGATATTTATAATATGGTAAAAGATTTATTGGAGAATATCAATTGTCAATATTCTAATTAAAACGGGACTAAGAGGTCGGGGAAAAAAATCTTTTAAATTATTTTGAAGGTGAACCTGGTCATAGAT
>JAJKFJ010021382.1:0-13251 GCA_027382625.1 Tetmemena sp. SeJ-2015
ATAGCTGCAATTCATTTAAGGAAATTGCAAAGTCTTCTAATACGGGATAACTACTTCTGCAGGGAAAAACCCCTGCTTTTTCTAGATAAACTCATACGGCTTGCTTTATTGACTACAGTACAAATCCTGGAGACCCTTAATTCCCTTACTGCAAAATATTTACCACAACCACTACAACTACAACTGCCCCAATAGTCACTTAAGCATCTACTACTACAACCCCTGCCCCCACCACCACAATCGCCCCCGTTACTACTATTGCACCCACTACTACAACTGCTGCACCCACTACTACAACTGCTGCACCTACTACTACAACTAGAACAACAACAAGAACAACTCGCACATCTACCACAACAGCGCCACCCACCTCAACTAAAGCAGAGAGACCTCACCCTAGTTAAACAGGTAGATGGGCTCCATAGATCACTCCACAACCCACTTTTCAGCTAGATAGAAAACTCAAAGCCAACTCCTAATCCTATTTAAATTTTAAAATTTTAAAGAAAAAAAGGATATTAAAAAATAATTTTTTTTTTTAATAAAAATTCAATTAAAATAAATATTTTTAACTTTTTTAATAATGAATTTTAAATTAAATATTAAAATAGAAATTTTCTTTTTTCTTTCCTTTTTAAACCCAAATAATTTAGATTTATTTTATTTTGGAAATTTAAAAATAGTTGCCCAACCAGATACCCTTAAAAATTTTGGGAAAAAGAAAAGAAAAGTATGTTCAAAAATTTTAAATAAGTGGCAGTATTAAAGAATATCATCATTTCTTGTTTATCCTAAGTGTTGATCCTCAAAAATTAAAAATAAATGAATATCGATTAAATAAATATGATGATCACAGGACATAATTGATCAAAATTAAAACAGTTCAAGATATTACTAGATACGCTGCTTCTTCTTTTATTATTTTTATTTTTTAATTTCTAAATATGATATAACCCAATCATCTAATTATACAAGTTAAGAGACTTGTGAAAATTTAAAGTTCTTTATACTTTATAAGTTTACACTTTTAAAAGTTTTACATATTTTTAATGTTTTCTTAATTTTTAAATAATTTAAATTTAAATATGTTACAGTCTTAATATATTAATTAATATTATTTGATAAATATGGCAATAAATGCAAAGAATTTGCTTCTAATAGGAAGTGATCGAAGTTAATTGTGTAAGTGGAATAATGATTAGAAATATCTTCTGCTTTATAATTGGGATACAAAACCCAATCTTATAAATTAATCTTTACCCCTGAAAAGGTAGACTCCCAAAACGATTTGACCAAATCGGAAATGTATAAACCCAAGTAGGATTTATGAACTGCCTTGAGAAAACCCGTTCTTTCTGCCCCGTATCAAGTCAAAACTCGTCACCGAAGATACATCATGAACGTAATCAATGGCTCTACATGGTGTCCTCACTTCGAGAATCAGATTCTTCCCCGCCCCAGACCCCCAACTATGGATGTATTGTTAAGAAGCTGCAGGGAGTGCAAAAATAAAAGAATCTTGGCATAGAAAGTCTCACATGCCCCACAAAAAATGGATCATGGTTTCTCTCCCAATTCGCCGAAAGATAAATCTTCGGAAAGTTATTGGAAATGGGGGCCTGTTCCATTGAATTGGCCCCTACCTTCTTGAAGGGATTGCCACAATCGCAGAAGCAGGGCAAGGTGCTGAGGCTGGGTTTCGCTAACAAAGGGAAGGCCACTTTAAAGTACATGCGGCTGAGGGGGGCCAAAAATGAAAAAACATAAAAAAAGGTTTTGGAAATGGAAATCGGAGGAGAACAAGGCAAAAGGTTCCAAAGAATTTTAGCAAAATTTTTTAGAATTAGGGGTTAAGGGAAATGTTGATTATAATAAAATTGAATTTGATGATCTATTGTGTTATATCATTTTTATCAAAATATAAATTTAAAAAGGCCTTTGCCCCGGGAAAAAAAATTCCCTTTTTAAAAATTTAAAAAAATTTTTTTTAAAAATTTCCTTCTTTTTATAAAAAAAGGTTTTCTTTTTTTCAATTTTTTTAAATAATAAAAGCTAAAATCCTCATTGCCTAAATTTTGAAATATATAATTTTCATTCTAATTTATCAATTGCAGAGATATAATAGCAGTTTTATAAAAGGAAGCAATCTTCCTACCCCTTTCATTAATTTTATTTTTTAAATTTGTTAAATTCATCAAACTAAAAAATATTATTAAAAATTTGTGGGAAATTTAAGCAAAATTTTTAAAAAGTTAATTTCTATATGATTTCCGCTTATGCGGAAATTTCCCATAAGGGAAATTTAAACCCCCCCCCGGGGGTTTTTTAAATTTAAAAGGGAATGATATTTCAAAAATTTTTTTTTATTTCTATAATATTATTGGGCCAAACATAATTTTTGATAAAATAAAAATTGCTCTTAACTTTAAGAACCAAATTTTCATTTATTAAAAAAAATATTTTGATTGACTCAGCTGATAAATTTTTATCTCTTCGAAAAAAAATTAAAAACCCAAATTTCTTTAAAAAATTGGGAAAACAAAGATATTTTAAATCTTATTAACGAAACTAAAGATGGATATTACGCCCCATCTTTGATAGAAAACCAAGATTTTAAAATGGGAAATAAATGTATGCTTTATTATTTTAGCACTCTATAAAAATTTTTTTCGCTATTTGACGGAGATAAAAAATTTGTTTAAAATTTTTCACAGGAAGTTTAAGATATTAAAAATTTTTCTTTAAAATAAAATTAAGTTATTTAAAAATTAAAAAACATTTATTTTTTAACTCTTCATTAGAAAAAAATTTAAAAGGGAAACCCAAATTTAAATTTTAAAAAAATAATACTTATTTAATTTCTAGGTTCAGAAAAATAGTATAATTCTGAAAAGCTTTCACCCTTTTGATCTTATTTAAAGTTAGAGTATTATTGCCAAAATATTGAAAAAATTCGATTAAAATTTTAAAAACTCCTTCAAAAAATAGTTTAATATATCTTTAAATATAAAACAAAATTATGTAAACCTATTTTACGTTAAATAAATTTAATAAATTTGGGAAAACTTTTGTTTTTATAAACTTACTTTCTGGAATGAAACAAGTTTTAATCGATTTTTATTAAAATTATTTAAATGAGTAAATTTGGAAAAAAAATTTACGCTTCTTTTCACCCTGGGCTTTGAAAACAAAGGGGGATTATTTCATGAGCAGGGGGGGGAGTTTCAATTTTTCTTTTTTTCTCAAAGAAAACAAGGTAAGAATTTTAAAAAAAATTTTAGTTTGAGATTAAAATTTTAAAAAATCAATATTCCCTTACATATTTTGAAAGTATGAGTTGAGATCCAAAAATTTTTGGGGATCTGAAAAAGCCAGAGAGTTCTATCTATAAAAACCCATTTTCTTTTTTAAAAATATCATCAAAAGATGTACTAAGTGCCCTGTTCAAATTTTTTTCGACATCTTAAAAAATTACAAATAAATTTTTCCCTGAAGTCTTTTTGGCAAATGAAGATTATTTTTTTTAACCCCAAACTGAATTCATATAGTAAATACCCTTTGATTTTTTATTTTCCCAAATAGGGTTCATAGACTTTCTTTTATTAAAGTGAAAATTTAGATTTTGAGCTTGTGATTTTTTATTTAGACTTTGTGATTTTTATCAAATTTTTGTGATTATTTGTGATTTTTAGCCCTTTTTTGTGATTTTTTGTGATATTTTCTGATCTGAAAGACTTAAAAGACCATAATTTCTAATGTCGAAAAATTTGATAAAATTGCCTTTGTGATTTTTTTAATCATAGTCCATTTTTGTTTGTGATCTTTTAAATTTATGTGGGGGAAATTTTAAAAAATTTTTTTTATCGGGTGCAAATCAATTTTCTAGGGATTAAAGAAAATTTTTAAACCCTTTTCGAGACAGAAAAATTTTAATGATAACCCAAAAATATATTAAAATCGAAAATATAATTTTAGACTGTTTGATTTTTTTTTTTATTGCTTTTAAAATTTTAAGTGTCTTGTGATATAAATAAAACTACATAAACAAAAATAATCGAAATTTTTCATAAAGTCATCTTTTAACTTTCTGTTGTTTATGACTCTAATAATCTTCCTTATTTATTTTTTCAATTGAGAATTGAGAGTGACATAAAAATTTTGTAATTAAATTTTTCAAATGTCTGTCTTTCAGAAATAAAAATGCGATATTAAAAAATTGTGAAAATTTGTTTGGATAACTATTCATCCTGAATAAATTTATCCAAATTATTTAGTGACATTTTCATTTGAAAATTTGAATTCAATATGTTCTGAAATAATTTTAATTTTTTGAAGCAAATGGCTGTGATTAAAATTTGAGAAATTAAATTATCAAATTTCTAAACAATGCTAAAATTGAATGAGATGTTGCAATTATCTTATAAATACTTAAATATGTTAAATAAATTATTGAAATTAATTAAATTTAAAATTTTCAACTTGTTTAAAATTAAAAAAAGTTTTTTTTCCCCTAAAAATTAAAAAAATTTTTAATTAAAAAAATTTGATTTAAAATTTAAAAATTTAAATTTAAAGGGAATTAAAAAATTTTTATTAAATTCTTTTTTTAAACTCCCATAGTATTGTAAGAATAAAAGTTATAGCACATACTTTCATTTTCGACTGGTTATTTATAAATTCCGCATATGCGGAATCTGTATTTTTAAGTACTTAAATATTCCGCATATGCGGAATCTGTAAAAACTTAGTAATTCTACTAGTTTGACAATATAATGAAGATTAAACTATTTAAACTATTATATAGAGAACAAAAATTTTCAATTAATGAGATGAAATCATAATAGATTGCTTTCAATTTAATATAATTTTTATTTGCTGCATAGTTAATTTTAGTTAGGTCATAGATCAATAACACATTCATAATTAAAAAGGTATTGAAATATTTCTTACTTTAAGTTAGTATAATAATTATTTTATGGATTATTTGCTCGAACTCATAGGAAAAAGTTGACTCTTATATTTTCAAGTAAATATTCTATCGTTTATATTGATATAGTAAAGAACAAAACTGTTTGAATAATTTATATGATTTTGTGTAAGAAATATAAATTGAAGCATCAAGTACAGAGATCTAATAAAAGTGTATTAAAATTATTTGATCTCTCTAATTCTTACAATTTTTACTAATTCACACAGCAGCAGCCGGCGACCAAGGAGAGAACACCTGTCAAAGGGAAGGCCATACAGTGATCAGACCGAGTGGCCACGAAGCGATGAGAGCAACGTCTGGTAGTGTGAGCGAGCGATAGCTATAACTTAAGTTTAATTTAAATTTTAAATTGCATCTTTGAGTATGTGCTCGGGAGGGGTACGGATGCCAGTATTAGTTAGCTGGGAGACTGTGGCCTTCCTCCAGTCTTGCTTGGGCACGGACCAGAGCCGTTCGATTGGGCTGAGATAGCAACTGTAAGGCGGTAGGTACTGAATAGAGCAGCCAACAGGCACGGAAGCTCGGACCTTGCTGCTCTTGTGGATGGATAGATTGTCAATGAGAAGGACGCTCCCTAGTGTGAGGCGCGGATCGAGCTCGGTGAGGAATGCGAGGAAGTGCACGAGGTTGTTGCTGATAACGATGGTCTTGGAGTGTAGGAGGCCTCCAGTCTCGCTGATAGCTCCGATAACAGTCATAGACTTGCCGCGCGTACTGGGAATATGAACTTTCATGTGCTCATGCTCCTTGAGCCATCTTCGTTAGGGAGACTGCCACGCGTTGAAGGTCGACTCGTCTAGACCAAGTGACGGCCCTCGTAGATCCACTGGGTCACTCGCTTGGAGAAATCCTGCTGCCTCCCCTCAGCCTCCCGTTCCTTCTCCTCCTTGCGTATGTAAGCGTGTCCAGCAGCGCGGTACTTAACTCCATTGCGTCTGTACACTTATCTTAGCCCGAAAGTTGAAAGCAGTGGTATCTCATAGTGGAGGTGGAGGTAGTGGCAGCGCTGCTCCAGGTTGAGATGGGCTGTTTCTTTGAGGACCTTAATGGATGTGAATCGCTGCTCGGTCTCTGGAGGAGAAGAGGCCAGCGTCCTCTCTTGCTCTTGTTGACCACAACCGTGTAGTTATTCTTGCGCCAACGCTGAATTATCATATTAACCGCGCCTGTGCGGAATCCAATAATATTTGCAACTGCAGAATAGGTAAGCTTGCGATGCTTGTCTGAAGAGAGAGATCCATATCTTAGATAAACTGCAGAGAGCTGTTGCTCGTAGGATATTACCTACCGAACTCTCAGCCTGAATGGCCTTGCTTTCTTGATAGCCTTCGATTTAATCTGAGGGAGCCTACTCTCCAAGTAGGGTAAGAGGTTCATATCCGGAATGTGCAAATGCGAAAACTGCTGTGCGATGAGGGAAGAATAAGTAGGGTCGAAATCCTGGAACTTCAGCTTCCGCATTTGTCGCGTCTTTGAAGATTACATTTAGAATAAGAATTGATTATATTTGTAATAACGCAAATTAATGACAATCACTTCCTATAAGATGGCTCAAACTGACTTAAGGGAGCAAAATATTTCCTAACTTTCAAGAATAATGTCATCTCAAGTATCTTGCCCTGGTATGAGTTAATTTATCCACATATTTTTTAATTTAAGATATTTAGAATAAAAATTAAATTCTCAATTAAGATTAAAAATATTATAATTGTTTGAATCAATTTGATAAATATTCTTTTGAGGATCTTTTAATTTTAAATTAAATTTATACCCTTCATTATAGGTAGAATATAAATGGATTACAGAAGGTTGGTATAATTAAATATAAAACAGATTCAATCAATATAATATACTATATCAAGGCAAAGTTAACAGAAATTAATTAGAGATCTTAAAGCCATTAATCGAAACTATCCATTTATAACTGTAAGTTTCATTCAATCACTCTTCTTAATTTTCTAATTTCTAATTTTCATTTCTATTTCTGCCAGAACTTGTCAACATGATTTATGATCTTGATCTTGATGTACTTTATCGATTATTCAATTATTAATTTAAGGTTCCTCTTCTTAATGTCTAAGATAATTTATAGTTTATTAAATAATTTGAAAGTACAAGTTAACTCAAACTACCTCCACAGACATTCGAAATCTGACCAAAGGAAAACAAAAAAATTCATGTAAGTAGATTAGGAATTTCAAAATAATGAAATTAAGAGATTCTTATTTATGCATTATCCTTAACCCCGATCCTGTTTTCATATCCTTCCTATAATGTATATAGGCTATATAAAAGCTAAGCTATTATAGGTAGAGTGCGATTACATCATTTAGACTGCTTAATTTATATTTATCGCCTAAGACTTGCTTGATAATTTATTGGTCTAGTTTTCATGGTCCAATTCTCTTCTTTTTTTTTTCTATTTTTTGCCATTCAAATTCGAGACATCATGCATTAGTAAATCGAATGCATCTGTTTAAAACTTACCTTCAATTTTGAGTTGAAAATCTCATTTTGGCAGTAGATAGTAAAAAAGATTATTGGACTGATTCTGCAAGTTAGAAGCACTTAAGGATTTCTTTTTGTGTCTTTAATCGCCATTTTATAGTTTCTCAAAAACTCTTTGATTGTATTATATTAAGCCTTAAAAATGAGCTAAGAGTAATAATCATAAGTCAAAAATAAAAGTTTGCTTACTCCGAATTGTATTCATCGTTTCTTGAACGTCTTTGGGGCTCATAATTCTTCATTATGCCTTTTTAAAATTTGCCTCTCTTTTTAATAATTCTATAAATGAAATTATATTAAAAATTTCTCTATTTTGAGCGGTACACTCAGATGGCAAGTTACTTTAACTACTAATTATATGACTCCCTCGCAATCATATTTAATCTATAATATCTTCAGAAAAGAAGGATATAGCTAAAAGAAATATAAATTGAGAAATTAAAAAATAATCTTATAATTTGAATTATAAATTGAAGTATATATGGAGTTAGAATGTAATAAACCCTATATATATATATTCATTAAATAATTATTTTTATAAAATATTTTATATTAAGAAATCAAGATAATACATTTATAATCATTTAAATAAGATTGTAAAATATTTTAACAAAATAAACTCAATTAAAGTCACAATTTAACAAATGACAGGGAAGGATTTCTTTGTTTAATAATTTATTTTGGTATTTTATCTTTCACATTTTAAAGATAAATTTTCTATTTCCAGAGTTTCATAGAATTCTTAATGAATAAATAAAGAGATATTCAAACAACTAGAATCATCCCGAAGCAGCAGCCTAAAGTAATACAAGTTTCTATTTGAAGATAATTAATTTACAAAAATGAATTTAGCATTTTAAAATTGAAAACAATTTTCATTAAAAAAAATTCTCCATAAAAAATCTGAGTTAATTTAAAGACTTTCTATCATTAAGAGAGAGCATTTTTTCAGTATCCTAGATAAATATATAATTAAATTCTATTTCGACTTCAAAATCAGCCTACACTTAAATAGTTATCGCTCCAAATTATATAAAAGTTAAAATAAATCAATTAAAAAATTAAAACTATCATCAGGGTATACTAATTCTCTTTAATACCTCATGATTACTATAATTTCTACTCTTGTTTTAGATTTGAAAAGAATGAATTTAACTTTTATATATTCAATTCAATTTATAACTCATAGTTTAAAATAAAATTTCTTATTTTATAAATATATATAGAAAATAGTAAATTTTACTATAAAGAGATTTAATGGGCTGAATTATAACACCTCAGGCTGTTCCTGGAATAGGAAATTGAAAGTGACTTGCACCTCAGAAAATGGGTCTGTGTTTGTGAGAGTTCAAACTAATTCCCTCCCTGATCACTGTTTCTACATGAGCTCATCTCAAAGTTTAGTTGAAAATTAGATAGACTTCAAGGTTAAGTTCGATGCAAATACTCAATTTGTTCTTAAAACAAAAAGGGAAATTTTTTCTACTTCTAGATTTTAAATTACATGGCAAATAAGATAAATTGGATTAATTTTTAATTAAGTTTATTATAATTATATATGATAAAATTAAGTATAATAAGATCAAAGTTTCATTTTATTATGAAGTAGTAAATTAAATATTTAAGTTTATTAAGAGCTAAAATTGCAACAAAATATTGTAAGAAGGAATAGATATTATTCAAATAATATAAACCAGAAGAAAATGACGCAGGTGTCTTAAATAGACTTGGATACTCGAGGTTTGAGGAGTTACCAGTTCCTAAGCTTAAACTATAAATCCTGAGGGGAGGCATCTGCTAAACTTGGCAAAATGGTAGTCAAGCAAATCACTAACTTTGTCTTTAGGCATTTTATTTTCTTTCATATTCTTTCCTCAATCCAATGATATGAAGGAATACCAGGCTTGTGCAATTAAGCTGTAATCTTAATCTTCAAATATTTCTGCTCTAGCTTGATCTTCAAAACAATTGATAAATTATCGCAAGTCATATCAAGAATTTTAAAATTAGATAGACCTTAGAGCATAAACTCACTAGACGTATAGTATTGGAGGTAAATTCTCATGGCATATCCCAACAAGAAACATTTGCTCTTAAATTAGAAATTATAAATTAATTTATCATAGCTATCAAAATAACAATATGTATCTATATTTTTTATTTAAAACCTAGATAAAAGTAGTGAGAAATGTCAAAAAGTTAAAAATAATCTACCAAAAAACACATTCAAAAAAGGCAGATTTATTATATGAAGGATTGAGAAAGAAATTGATTTATTATGTATACTTTTTAAGGAAATTTAGATCATTATCTTTGATTAATTATTATTTTGTGAAAACTACAGATTGTATTTATTTAAACTACTCTAAATTATTTCAGTATCCTTTAATAAAATTTTTAGTAAAGGCCTATTCCCCTTAATTTAACCTAATAAAATTTCTTTAATAATTATTTGATCTTTTGCTGCTACTGGTTTTTATACTTATAATGGTGATTACCTTAATCATGATGAAACAATATAATCTTTGTTTTTATTATTTTCAACATTACTTGGTATTTGATTCAATATTTCAACCCTATATATTAATATTATAAGGCGATTAATATTTCTTCTCATTTATTCAAATAGGCGAGAAATTAAGCTATTAACATTAAGCTATAAGTGTCCCTTATAAATACCCTAAAAAGCGGTGTAAAACCTTTTGCTCAGGGTTCCATTTTTCAAATAAGCAATCTTTAATTGCAAACTCTCTGGTTAGTTGTGCAGCTTAGCTAATAGGCTGAGGTTGCAGTAGCAGGGCCCCAACATCCTATAGTGTAAGGATAAAAATTAGTCATTGCATAATAGTAACTGCCATTTATTTCCACCCCATTGCAAATGTCCACATCACAAGGTTGCCAAAGGGATCCATCGCTTTTGTAAGGACCCAGAATTTAATGCCCGTCTTTTGCAATTCCAATTATTTCTAAGCCCTTTTAACTCTAGTCACTTATCTTTGATAATGCGAAATTAAGAGGTGACTGTTAGCATTAAGAATTGGACTGGCAAAGTGAAGGTGTTGTCAGTGATTCCTTAAAGGTAGAATCCAAAATGCACTGTGAGAAACTTTGATATTTATATACCCCATAAGAAGTCAAGCTCCCTAGACACTAATCAACTTTTGTTTGGGAGCTATAGAATCGAATTAATGAAAATTGGGAAATGATAATGATTAGTTCCTAAAATGAAAATAAATATAGATTAAAGTTTTTCACAATAAATAAATGTTAAAATTTTTGATGATTCATTACAGAAACTATTTAAATTGAGCATTTAATTTAGATGGAAAAAAGAGAAATTAAAATTTTAGATACTTAAAAGTTAATTATTATTTTAACAAAAGAAGTAATTAACTTTATTAAAATTAAATCCTCGAGTATTTATCAATTATAACAGTGCATGTGTCAATTCATTGATTTTGATAAGTCCATCAAGACAAAATTACCCTAATTAAGACTATAAAAAGTCTATTAAATTCAGAAATTCAGACATTCCTCTAAGTAATACATTTGAGGTCTTGTTGAATGTAATTCTCGGCTAAAAATAAAAATCCTAAATTTGAGTATAAATTTGTTCAAATTTTGAATTAAAGTTTAGATATTATCCGTTCTTTCCTGATTTTCCACTACTAACTAGGAGGTTTCTCAGTAATTAGCCACTATTTTTCGTCTTTTTATTGAACTTAAGTGGCTTCAAATCTATCCATGATTAGTATGTTGGTCAAGGACGTTCCCTATAATTTTGGGATTTAATAAAGTCAAATTACCTGTTTTTTTCTCTCCAAATTTTTGTAGCAATACTCGGCCCACAGGGAGCTCTTACACTACCAAGTTTTAACAAAGATGACTAGAGATTCGTCCTCGTTCGTCCAGGTCTTACATAAGCAAACTCAAAAGTTCTAAAAATCTGGGCTGAAAGGATAATAGTATGATGTTAATTTGATTCTTATTTGTAGACTGAATTAAAAATTTTTAATCGTTTTACCTTAATAGCTATAACTAGTAACCAAAGTATATTTATCCCCAAAAAATTTAATCACCCATCCTCAACGATATTTCATTATATATATTAAAATAAAGTGAACATTTATATTTTTGAGAATTTGAAATATTTCATACTCATTTTAAAACTACCGCCATTAAAATTAAATTATCTAAATCACTTGCCAAGTAAATTAAATTAGAAAGCTAAAAGGAGCTTTTATTATTATATCAGATTTCCTATAACTTTAATGATTTTTGTATCAAGTCCTTTTGGGTTTTTATAAATTATAAAAAATATAATTGAAATCCTTCTTTATTTTATATTTCTATTTTTGCAACAGTAGTTTAAAACACTATGTTGCTAAATATGAAATTAAATTATAATTAAATTATTAGAACATTTTTAATCGTAATAGACATAACGTCGTATTAAGTTTCTATTGATAATCCTGAAAATATCGGTACTCCATTAAACCTCGATAATTTAATTGAAAATTTAAATGATAATTTGTTTTTAGTAAAAGATAAAATATCTTTTAATTATAATTTAAAAGCAATATATGATATACCATTTTTAAAGATAATTCAGATATGAGTTATTAAATTATGTTCAAAATAATATTTCTAAATTTTTTAATTTATATAATAAGCTTTATGTTTTGATTAGCCATAATTCCTACAATGTTCTGAAGAATTCCTGACTCCTCTTTTAAGGATATGGCTTTAGAGTTGATTGAAGAATTGAGGATAGTTGAGGAGGCCCAATAATTATTACATAATAGCTTGCTAGCTTCTAGTCCAGAAATTTTCATCTCCTTCAAATCTGAGATATTTGCATCCAAATTAAAAAAAAAAACACAATTCAAAATTAAGTAATAATAATTATAAATTATGAATTTTAATAGCCAGGAATAATTATTTTAAAAAAGGCATATGAATTATTAAGAAACCATTTATCTTTTTTTAATCAAATTTTCAACTGTATTATTCTTATTTTAAAATACTTAAGTGAATATTTTTAAAAAACAACATATTTATGGAACATTAAATTTCAAGATTTAATTATTTTCGACTAATTTCTAAATTATTTATGTATATTTAATGTCTTTCTTTTATTCAATTTGCATTAATATTTAAATGGGATAAGGAATATATAGATGCTAAAATATATTTTAAATTAAATAATTTTGATAAATAAGCATTAAAGTGTTAATTTAAATATCGAACATGAATAATACTAAATTAATATAAAATTATTATACTATAGGTAAAATATGATTAGATGATGCAGATTTGATATTAGAAAATAAAGTTATGTCTAGAGAAAGATAGCTGAATAAATGTAGGCAATTTTAGTTAATATTTTCATAAATAAATTAAAGTAAATGAATATCATGATTGAAGATAACGAAAGGGGTACCGCGCAACCTAAGTGAGTGAGATGGATACTTAAAGCATTCATTGCATGTAAACCACTTTCACTGATATTTATTATGCGGATCCAAATAAGGTTAGCGCATAATTAAGCATCAACTTATGCTAAATGAGACAACGAAAAAGTTAGACAGACAATGAGAGTTAGAGTAGGAACTTTAGCTTGTTTCAAAGACACTGTGTCTTTTCTAGAGAAATTAGTAATAACTGACTTATTACTAATAAAGCAAGAAATATGCAAGTCTCCAAAAAATAAGCAATAGAGATACTAAAATGTCTGTTATTCAGACTAAAAA